>JAUMHH010229739.1:0-11748 GCA_032359455.1 Chlamys rubida
CCACTGCAAAGAAGTGCAGGCTAATTGATCTATGTTCGCCTGTCTATCAGTCAGTCCGAGTGTTCTATATATATAATATGATGATTTGTTTGCTATTATCTTATTATATATGTAATATATATTTAAGTTCGAGGGGCAAGCCCTTGTCAGTTTTTGAAGGTCAAGTAGCCACATCTATCAATGTCAAACTTAATGACAATTTCACATGTTTTTATTTCATCTTTCAGGTTGTCAGTTGGCCCTGGATAAAGTATTTTGTCGGCAAGTCAGATTCCAGGTGTCTACAGGATATTCCCTACACCATTGTTCCTGAAGATGTTGCGGCAACATTGAGCCCACCAAACATTAAGTCAAAAGGGCGCCAACTCTTCTATGAATTTAAAGGTACAGCCAATTCCTACAAATTACATAACCAAACTTTGCCAGAGTCACAATATACAAATTCATGTAATTAAAATATGTCAATTATGGGAAAATACCATCAAACAGTAGGATTTGAGTAAATGAGTTGTTGGTTTTTCAAACAGGTGTATGAAGATATGTTATAATGCTCAACATAACACGATAATGCTTAACATAACATACATACGTTTAAAATTCAGGAACACTGAGAATTTATTTCAAACTTGTTTGCAAAGTTGTCAAAAGACATCTTGACATCCATGATTTTCTTTCTACTTTTAGACTTTTGAGGTCAATTAGGATAATAAATTTGATAAAACTTGAAGCATTGTTTCATTATTCTTGTTTCAAATAGGAAATGCGAGTTCCCTACAGTAATCACGGTGTCCGTCTATCCACACTCGTTTCCGGAGATTATATATCTCAGCAGCCCAAAAAGCAATCTATTTGAAATTTGACATGGTGATACACTGTGCTTTGTAGATGAGCAATAGGAGTTTGACAAATTTATAATGTCAAAGTCACTGTTACTAAATGTGGACCATATGTCCACAAATTCTATACCGGATACTTTTTTACTTCTGGCAGCCGAACCCTTTCAAATTAGGGGGTTTATAATTTTCAGGTGCGCAGCAGCACCCTTCCTGACCTGTCAGGGTTCTAAGTGTCTATATGTATATTATATATATAATTAGGATTACCTGGTTTTGTTTTATGATCATATATCATTAAATGCGATTTAGAGGAAATTATTGTGGTCTTGGTGTCTGTGTTACATTTTGAGTATGAAATTACATACGCAACATATACCAAAATGTATCAAATGTCCCCAGGCTTTTACCCAACTCTTAGGTATATAACTTTAATGCAATTAACTTTTATAACTTCAAAATAAAAATAGTTTCTATGTAATATGTGATATCAAATATGAGCATTTTTTATGCAGTAGTTTCGTGGGTAACGGTTTCCTTATTGTAGTCTCGCATTTCTTCACATTAAATAGTTACCAAGATATCAATTTTTGAGAAAACTTTATTATTGGTTTTACTAGAATAATAACTTAATTACTCGACAAATTACCTGACAAAGAAATGCAATTTCAGCATATAAAGGACACCATGTTACCAACGCAACAACCTAATTAAAATTATATCTTCACATCGCTCCCGTTTCCTGATACAGTATGTTGCGACATATCGGTAAACGGGAGCGATGTGAAGATAACATTTTATGTCAACGCAACAGTGTGAAAATTGCAATTTTGAGTATGAAATGCTGGTAAACGATAGAAATTATGTTCTCCACCCTTTTTTGAAACGTTGATGTCATAACCTTCACGAAATGCTTAACATAACACAAAAAAACATTCTGAGAAAATTTGATGTGGATGTTACATTTTCTGGACCGATACTGCGCTCTTTAAGTGATGGCTAGATCAAGATGTTCGTCATATTTATGTAAAAAAATCAGATATAGTTTTTATCTACAGTAGGCGCATGCTCACTATAACTCATTATTACCAAGATGAGATTAAGATTTGTTTGCGTTTTCTAAACGTTCGACATTTTTCGGGTTATATTTGCGTAGACATAGTTCATCATATTCCTTTCATGACATTTATGTTTTTGTGGGTTTCTTTTCTATTTGTTTTCAAAATTCTTGTACTGTGACTTTTTCTACCAGGCATTCTCTATTATCATTATTAATTTACATGAATTAAAAGCAAATAATGCACTTTTGTATTCCGTTTATCTTGTGATAAAGATATCAGTTAACCAAAATTTATCTCCCTTAGTTGCATTACTTTTCTCAGTAGAACTCAGTTTAGTATATGTATGCGTACAATGAGGTCAATTTAATTCATGACCGAGTAAAACTATTTACACACAAATCAACACGGTCTTTGGTTTACTTGTGTTCATTACAGGATTCCAGAAAGAAATATATATATATATAATCCACTAATTTGATTAAATGTACCACATATTAACAACTTCGTTCAGAATTTGGGTAAATGTTTTCTTGTTTTAAATGATTTGATTATGTGGAAACCGATAAAAAGACTAGATAAAAAGCAAGAATGTAACCCATCATACTAGCTCAATTATTCCTGCAGAACGTTATATCAACTTTTGGGTCCCCAATATATCTACCATTCACAACTCTTAGAACGTGGCCTTACCAAGCTCTATCATCTGTCTACCAAACTGATTGATACCCTTACCAGTGCTGTACCTCTTACAACTATTTGATAGAACATTAGTATGCTGTATGCCTATCCTATCAGACAATACGTAGTCTTCTAACTCACGGTTCTACTGTTAAATCCCATGTAATATCAGTATAACCATACTTCTCATATTTTGCAATACATACGTCAAGAAAATTGAAATATCTGTATCAATTCTGTCATTAAAAATACTTTTCATAAGGGAAATAATTAGCAATTTGCATCTTTTACTTTCAAAACAACAATGCAATCTAAAATGCTTTCTACAATTGAAGAAATTCCAATCAATGACTTTTTAAAATATATAACAATTCCTTCTCTCTTTTCATGTTCACGCGGAAAAGTATATATATCACAATCGCGTACAGATACATTACTGCATATCATGTAGACAAGCAATGTCATATTTACACAGAAAATCAAACAAATCAGAATCTTGAGTTTATCAGATTTTGTTTTGCTTTCACTCAAAGACCGATCATTGTAATTATCCTCTCCACCTAATCCTAGCTGTTGTGTGGTTGACCGAAATGAATCCACCAAAGTTTTGCATGCATCTATGGTAATATACTGCCGGATACATGCAACGTATACAGTTCCTAACCTGGTAGTGACAGAATTTGTCATGCCATCTACCTGGTTCTCCATGTTCAGGTCTATGTACAATATAACAATCGTAATTTTACAGCTTGGACGTCGTCCATAGTTTTGGCATCTGCTGACACTTGAGAAAAAGACAATAAATTGTATTGTTGATTAAACTTTAAAAACATGCTGGTGTTTATCAGGTACTGCTGTGTGTTAGACAAACTCTCTGACGCGGTCAAATATAAAACTCATTTTCCTTCTTGATCCTGAGGATAATCACAATCCTTCAAGTGGATAAATCCACGAACACAAAGACGATATAAGCCTAAATGGTTCCACGGAAAAAAGAACATTGTACATTCATTGCTTTTTTGTTTTTTATTTAAAATATCTCATTGGAGGAATAAAAGAAATTGATTAATTAATTGAGTGATAGACAAGCTTCCTGACCCTCTGATATAGTGTATCGGCTGTACATGGTTTCTTTGTGTGATATAGGACGAGTCTGCATTCGGGTTTTACATCATTCAACATTATTAACACATGCCTAGCACCTTGTGTCAAGCTCGCGTATGTTCACCTCCTGGTTACTCTAGATCCTCCCATCTTAAACGTTTATCTTCTGTCCTTCTATAATTATAGTTCTTCAGGTCAAATTTATGTTCCCTGTACATTTTGTATCTATGTAAGGAAAATACGTTTGTTTTTTTAAATTCCGCAGATTGTGCCAAATACCATCGCAATGTCGGAGAAATGGTTTCAAAACATAGCTGTTACCCTTAAATGAGCCATATGATTAACATTAAATTTGACTTTACTTTCATTGTTATAGGACAGGTATAGACAATTCTGAACATTCCGAAGCTCTTTGATAACGGAAAAAAATCATTACACTTTTGTCTTTAAGGCCACATTATTTGCACTTTCGTGGTATAATTTTTCTTTTGGTCATTGGAAAAGTTATTATATCACAAAAACAGTATATCAGTATATCGGTCCGAACAAATAACTACAGAGAACCGCCTACCACTCATCCTTGTAGTCAAAATGCGCATGACAAGATTTGTCACAAATCAAGTGCTTACAGTGACAAATAGTGGCTGGAAGGACGACGATTGCCTTTCGAGACATGATATAGAGTTGTAACAGGAAAAATGTTAAAGTTATCGGGCAATCCCAAGGAAAGTGGCGGAATGTTATTTCGAAGATGAATGGGGTTCTAACTCTTGAAAAACAATATAAAAAACTGCTACTAGTGTATACATGTGGGTCATAGTTTGGTGGTGTAGGTCGTCGAATCTGTGATCTTGTCGTACACGGGTGGGTCGTTATCAACTCCTTCACCTCCCTCCTGTTCTATGCCGCTGTCTTGACTTGCAGACCTGCTGCCTATTTCTATCCCGTTGATTTTATCAAAGCTCCTCTGATACTTCTGTTTGACATCTGACGATACAGTCACTTTGAATTCAGATTCATTACTGGATCCCGATGATGTCTGAAAATAAACCCCTGAAATTATACAAAGCTAACGGCAACACTCGTACAAAATCATTACATGTTGGACAGGCTTCAGTAAAATACAAAATAATGAATACAAGCAATACATATTTCGGTAAATTACAAGGTTATACAAATTAAGGAACGATACAAAATAATAATAAAAAAACATCTCGGGAAGGATACAAAGAGATGTATAAATCAGGGTGATAAGAAGGTATACCTATGTTTTAATGATGCAAAGTATTAAATACTTTGGTAGAATGTAATGATACAAATAACAAGGTAACACATATTTCACTATGATTGAAAGTAATACATATTCCAGTATGATACAAAGTAATGCACACTTCAGTATTATACAAATTAATACGTACTAGAGTATGATACAAATTAATACGTACTACAGCACGATACAAAATAATACATACTTTAGTTTGATACAAAGTAATATATACTTAAGTATTATAACAAGTCATATATACTTCAGAATTCATACTTCAGTTATATAATCTACCATAATTTACCATCCTTCCAAATACCTCCCCATATTGCAAATGAAAGAAAGCGATACAGGGGACTGACTTTGTTTTGTGGAGGAAGGGTACAGTCCTTTTCGTTTATACTTGGAGATTTGCTGTTTTGCCTCTAATTCTACTACAGCCTGTCATAAAGGTGACTTGCAGTAGTATTTGTAAAGATATATGTCAAGTGTACAATTTATGTGTTGACAAGCGATGTCGATAGAATGATTGTTATGCATGTATACTTTAAAATGACGGAAAATAAAACCTTAATATGAAGATTGTGGGGTTTTTAGACTCAAAACGAGTTTGTTTCATTAAGGCGGGCTGTGCGTTATTGTTAACTTTCATCAGCTATGCAAAAAGTTTTCGTTGGTCCTTTTCATTTCTAGTATGTTTACGATAAACCATCAAATTATCAACTTATATGATCCTTTTTCAAATATATCGTATTTGAACGGGCAAAATTGGACAACTGCCCACAGCATCAGTAATTATCAAACATGCAGCTTATTGTAAAACGAAGACACGTGACAGACGTCTGCACCCGCAAATGAGCATCATGATTTAAATTGATAAAATATCTAGGTCACTTTAAATAACATATGTGTACACGTATATGGGCACTGAGGAAGACAACAAAACACGTTTTCATTACATTTTACGTGGTAGAATAGATATAATCAACACATGTTTGTATTTTATGGTAGAATATATAACGATTGTGCCAAATGTTGGAAATATTCACTAAGTCAGGCGTAATTGGCTTTCGTTTATTATTCTCAATCAAAATACCCGCACAATCCATGATGTTTTCTAAAGTGAACTTTTGTCCAGCATTTTATCTCGTCCACCTAATCACACCATCTGACCAATTTGCATCCATAATATATAAACATCTCCTTCACGTATGTACATGTAGTATGTAGTACATTTAACCATTTGACGGCCAATATGTGTCTGTATTTGTCATTTGAAGGAGGTAAAGTGAGAGACGTTAAATTTTACCAAACAAGTAAAAGTGCTACCTCAAGAGTGCTGTAGTCCACGCCGAAGCGCATAGGTTTGCGGATCACCTCGGGTAGATACGGGAACAGAATGTCAAACAATGGACAGATCAGACGGGCGTCAGCTTCCACGGGATCATTGAATCCTACAAACATTGGATTTATATAATCCTATAATTAGTGAATGTCTTCTTATGCTTTTATTTGTTATTAGTCATGTCGGGATGGGGTACTTTTCAGAGAAACATGGCTAGTTTTAGTCATGTTAGGATGATGTGATCTCTATAACGATTAATTATCAATATCGTTACGACAAATGTACAAGTAACTATGCTACTTATTTCAAAATATATTTTACTCACACACGTTTCCGCTAAGAAGCAGACCAATAACACATGTGCAATTTACCTGTGATTACATTGATAATTACCCCGTTATATAAGTTACCTGTAATTCCACTGACGATTAGTCCCACTACACAGGTGGCAAGCACGGCCGTAGCGCTGTACCACATGTAAGATAACGTGTACAGTTTGTGGAGAGGATTGCTGTAACAAAAAGTACAAATGATTCATAAGTATGAGTTTGGGGTGGAAGATAAACCGAATAGCTAAACGTAAGCTTAGAACATATTAAAGAGACGCCAACCTGTCCTATATAAAGGGATAGCTACCTGTTAAATAAACAGATCATTAAGACAATCTTTCATTTGTGTTTAGATGTATATAGATAAATCTCAATACAAGTGTATGCTTTTGAGCTGCAAAACAAGGCCGAACTTCAGAAACCTTATCCCAAGAAGTACTATTATTCTGTCTGTGTAACACAAAATAGTCTGGTATTTTTTCTATCACATTTTCCCTCTGTAAAAGTATCCAAAAAATGAACCAAATGCGTCAATTGAACATAAAACCACGAGCATGCTGTCTAAATACGTATTAACTTGGTCATTGCCGTTAAAAAAAAGAAAATGCATGCTTAATATTCCGGAACACCTGGTCTTATTCGCCTTCTATGTTGGCAAGGGTCCCGGTGTAAACAGATTCTTTATTCATATTTTGCCGTAGATTGATCGATTGAGAGTTTGAAGGGTTTTTGTTTTGGATACTTTGGTATTCTCTTATGTTTTTAAATACTCAAATAAGTTAAATTTACGTCTTCCTGTCGCATAAAAGGAATATATTTAATACCTACCTGTCCTCTTGTGTTGAAGCATTCGATGTAGAATTAAGAATGGACGATGCGGCGGTTACGTTTGGCGCTATGGTGAGATTCCAGTTACAATCAATGGTGGAGATAGGAGACTTAGGTATGTCCGGCGGGTATATCTGTGCCCCTACACCTATCCAGAACATGAAAATGAGCCCAAACAGTAGACCGGCGTACGCCCCCTGACAACGAAACATTAAAGAAAGAACGTTAAGCGTCATATTTGTTATGTGTTGTACGTTTAGTGTAAATTATGATGCTGCTTAATGACATATTCTTACCCATTTGTTGGCCCAGGGGAACATCATTCCGAGGATGAATAGTCCCAGTAGCGGTCCTCCAATCATACCGAACAGCGACAGAGTAGCCTGTGGTACACAGTATGGGTTTACGTCAGCAGGTAACACGAATGGGATTCTATAAATTCTATTTCAATGAGTTCTGGGTGGCAAATATGAAATCGATACCAAATTTGAGTTCTCAAATTCTTTTACATGCCTGGATATTTCCAGGATACAAACATGATGGAACAGACAGTGTTTAGTTTATTGTTATCAGAGAAATCAAATCAGTTTATAATTGATGGAGGCTATGTAAATCGGATCAATTTACGGCAAATGCAAAACATTTTTACAACACAAAAATAGATACAAAGCGTTTGATGATTTTTTTGTGATTCAATCAAAATATATTTTTTAGCCATTTCACAATATCGGAAGAAAACTTAACATATCGAGTGTATTCAAAACTTGAATGCAAAAGTTCAGGGCTTGGCGTCGACCGAGCTCTGGACTGGTTGGAAGTCAGTCTCCCTACATTAGACTCATGATATTGTTCTTAAAACAGTGATATATAGAAATGTTTACGTTATCGTGGAAATTAAGAGTATACTTTTACCTGTAAAACTCCTCCCAGTAAAGATGCCACATAGGTCAGTCCTAAGCAAATCACCCCAAACACCAAGGCTGGTAACACAAAGTACACATTATCGTAGCTACGTTAAGTGGTAAACGGGAATAAAACCATTCGCTTTTTTAATTTTTAAGACACAATCATCAAAACAGGATAATTACAGGTGAGATGGGAAGGTTTTTATGTTTTTTGTGTAACAATTCATGGCGGCCATAGTTACCGCGACTCAGTGTGCAAAATTTGTCCTGGACATTATTATTTCACCATGTGAGGAAGAATCCCGCGGTAGTTACGCTAGAAGGTCGAAAAGGATCGTTACCAAATGGAATGGAGTTAACATTTCTAGCTATTACGTATTTGTTTTATAAAGATGACATGTTAGACGGGCGAAGGGTGGAAGTTTTATGGTTCCCCTTGGTTGTCATGTCATTCATCCCCGTTCTATTAAAAACGAGGTTTGCGTCCACTGCACAATTCTATCTAGAGAATTGTGCACGCCAAAATCTTGCTCGTTGTGTTGTGCAAAATGTATCATATACTAGTATACAAATCGCAGTACTAGTTAATTTACAAGGGCTTATTCAACTCTGGTCGAACTTAGGTTATAAGGATCAGATGGTGAAAATATGTGGAGGACAAAAATATAAAAGTGTTACAGTATAAGTTCCAACATGGTAAAAGAACGAACGAAAATACAATTATATGTCAGAACAATAATAAAAATGAATACCTAGGATTTTTGAAACTAGTGTCGCACGCTGCTCGGAGAGGTCTGGATAAAAGTAGGACTTAATGACATCTTGTAATACAACTGCAGACAGGGAGTTTAGCCCGGATGATATTGTACTGAAAGGACACATAATGAACTGAAATTCACATATATTGTACATAACCGTCAAAAGTATTCTACTGAAACAATACATAACTTGTTCGACACATAAATTGTACTGAAATGATACATAAATTGTACTAAAACGACACACATATTGTACTGAAACGACATACAGTACTATTACACTGAAATGATACACAAAGGGTATTGAAACAACCCACCTACTGTTCTAAAACATACATAACCTGACCAATCTTTAGATTTATACCTGTCCTTTGAAGATCACAGAAGAGCTAAACCCAACTTCAATGCCAGTCAATTTTACCGTTACGCTATAGCAAAATTCTTTTGATATTCATCAAAGGTTCAACTAGTCTTCTTGTCTCATCCACGAGATTGCGCACGCTGAGCCATTAATTTTGCCATATATATTCCAAGGGTGCAAAGAGTGTAAGTGATCGAACAGTGTAGCCCTAGAGTATAAAGGGTGTCGTTTACCTAAATATGATCAGTACAATGTTAACACGTGATAGGAGATCAACATAAGGCTATCAGTATAAGGTTTACCTGAGATATGTGATCTGTATATAATTTACCTGAGATATGTTATCAGTATAAGGTTTACCTGAGATATGTGATCTGTATATAATTTACCTGATGATATATGTTATCAGTATAAGGTTTACCTGAGATATGTGACTATTATAAGGTTTACCTGAGATATGTGACCACTATAAGGTTTACCTGAGATATGTGATCAGTATAAGGTTTACCTGAGATATGTGATCTGTATATAATTTACCTGAGATACGTGATCTGTATATAATTTATCTGAGATATGTTATCAGTATAAGGTTTACATGAGATATGTGATCACTATAAGGTTTACCTGAGATATGTGACCATTATAAGGTTTACCTGAGATATGTGATCAGTATAAGGTTTACCTAAGATATGTTTTCAGTATAAGGTTTACCTGAGATATGTGACCGTTATAAGGTTTACCTGAGATATGTGACCATTATAAGGTTTACCTGAGAGCTCCGCTGAAGAGACAGGCGACAAAAAGTCCCGGGAATCCACGTGCGGTTCCAAGAACATCCATCACAAACAAGGGAAGCAACTGACAAAAGATTTGTCGAAGAGTCTCGTGTTCATTATATACTTTTTAAACAAATATTTTGTCAGAGTGTTTGGAAAACAAGTAAAAACACCGGATCATACACATGTTGGAGGTAATTTCCAGGCATGGACAAGAGTTAGTGAAAAATACAGAAATATTTTAAATCTCCAAGAGCTTCAACTGGAACGAGTACAATGATAGAGGCAGTAAGGGGGAAAATTAACTGTCAATTTTTAACCCTGTGGTCTTTATACTTTACATGTACTTTGAAAGCATTGGTGACAATTGCAGTGTACAAGGTACAATAAAACAATTAAATATTATCATGTCAAACCGTGATCACAACAGACTTACCAATATATATCATGGTTATAAAATTCAGGAGTAAATATGGACTTTTGAAGCTTACCTGGTCTGAGGACTGAACGAGACCAAATTTGAAGGGATCACAGTTTCTATAGAACCCGTACATCACCATACCGATCAAACAGCACAGGTACAGTATCAGACAGAGTCCCGGGAAGTTCAACCATATAGCCCTGTAATGTGATGATACTAATTCATATAACATTCCCCGTAACGTAATGATATAATTCATTAATCATTAGTGTCATTCATGTTATTTATATATAAATGTCTTAATAATATCTCCCCAAATGTAAGAACACCAATTTATATAGGCGTTTAATGTTATTAACAATATATGTACATGTTAATTGACAGAAGGACGCTATTGCGTGGCCCATTGTTAGTGGTTCTCACTAGGAAGGTTGCAAACCCTCCGTTTCGTCATTTTGGTATTCTTGCAGTCACTCAGCCCAAGAATTCCCATACAAAGTAATTCCTGGTGATGCCTGCTTTAGCTTTGTGACACTTGGATTTTTAATCCAGATTGCTACGAAGATCAGACTAAATCACAAGATCTAAATAGTCTAACATGGACGTACTCACAGCCGAGCTTGCTTCAGTGAAGAGCACGTACAGCAACGTTGCACCATAGCCTGGTTAACGCCGTATATGGCGACCCATGTAAATGTTCCACCAATCACTAGAGACCACACGCTGTGACGTTTGGTAGGATTTGGATCGAAGCTATGAAGAGAACATGAAGAAACGTAGTGATAAATGCTTACTTTTCTCGTCAAATGTCTATAGATATACATCTTACTATATCAAAATATATAGATGAGCACCGTACTCTAGAACATCTACAGATATAATATTATTTCGTACTCGTTAAACAAAACTCTCTCTCCGTCCACTGCCCGTTGCCATGCCTCCCCAATGCCTCCACTTTCTATGCTGCCTTTGATTAGAATGGCAATGAGTCCAGCAAACATCATGGTTACCTGGAAAGTGTCCGTCCACAAGACCGCCTTCATACCGCCCTGTCCATATAAAAAATAACAAAAAGTGTTATAATC
>JAUMHH010229750.1:0-11748 GCA_032359455.1 Chlamys rubida
TAACCCCTCCGGTGTCTCAGCCATTAACACAGTATCATCCGCATACAGTATTACAAATAGTTTAAGATACATTCCAATGTTAATTTGACAGAGTCTTTCTACATCATTAAGATATGCAACATCATTTTGGTTTAAAAAATCGTCAAGATCATTCAGGTATAGGGAATACAAAAAGGGGGATACATTTTCCCCCTGTTTTAATCCGACATTGCAAACGAAAAATTCCGAAATTTCATTTTCTGTTTTTAATACATGACTTGGTATTAAAATATAAGTTTTGGATAACCTTAAAAACTTTTCCATTTATGTTACTTTATAACATCTTTTGCCATAAATGAATGGTATTTATTTTCGAACGATTTTCCGGGCAGGTCATAATGACACTAATTTTAGATACGCAATGATATAGTAATTTCAAGCCAATATTCCTTCTGTCACGTTTACTGCTTTGTTATTGACACAGTGGTTAGTATCAGCACAACACAATGGTTGAACTGAAGAAAAATATCCTTTAGGCTTGTTTGAGCTCACCTGGCGCAAAAGTCTAAACAACCTTATGTCATGGCGCAACAACCGTCGTCCGTCTGTCGTCCGTCCGTTGTCAGTCGTCTCCGTCATTATCTTTTTTGATTGACTATTACGTCCGGAACGGCTTAAGCAATTTAATTAAAATAAGTTTTGGTCATGTATACACGAAGGAACGGAACCAAATTGGAAACAGAGGTTGACCTTTAACAACTACTTCTCAAGAACCAATGAAAGTATATTAATCCGATTTGACACCGAATATCACCGAGTCCGGGGGAAACGATTAGTACGGTGTCCCTAGCTAGGAGCGGTTGAGGAGGGATCCTTTAAAGAAATGTTGATAAATCTTTAAAACATTGCCCCTTTTTTCCCGAGAGAATTACATATATGTAATATCAACTTCATTTAGCACGGAGCATTCCTGAATGAAAGATAAGTAAAGGGCGTGACGCCCTTAGTGGCATAGGGACTTGGCTTAAAGGGGAAATAGGGACCAAATGTTAAAGGCTGATGTTTTAGTTCTTGTTGGCGAATGATAAACAAAAGTGTGGCAAGTGGTTGTCTCATGACGATTTGATACTTTTCAGTGTGATGGCGTGCAAAAATTGCTTTATTAAGGACCAATTCATATCTAGGGCCGCCGCCTTTCCTCCGATTGGTCCAGACATTTTTAACTTCACCAGGGCAATGCTCGCAAGGTTCTGGAGAGGTGTTGTTTCTTCGGGTCTAAAATGACTACCCTGGTCTTTGAAGTTATATTTTTGACTCATTTCCAAGCAAGCAGATAAATTTAAACCAAACTTTGTATAAATGTACCTGTCATTACGAAGTGTTTCGCCTTTACTTCTGTCTGTAAATACGACATTTGAGATGGTAGGTCCAAATTAAGTAGAGATAACAAAACAAGGAGGTGGGCGATACAGACCCAACGAACCCCTTTTGGTATTAATGTTAACATAAAATGTTATTACGTTCACTTAAAGGCTGATTACAAATGTTGACATGAGATATTTGTGTGCTCATAGCAGATCCTTTTTTAATAAATAGGAGGACAATTAGTCGCCGTAATTAGCTTTAATCTTGTCGTCCTACGACTTATCAACGGTGTGTTAGTTGTTTCGGTCAATTTTAGCATTTGCAGTTTTTTGTGTTAAATATTAAACAAAAAGTATGAAGAACAAACTATAATTCGTAGTTTTATATAAAAAAAAAAGAGATAATTTGTGATTTTGTTCCCCACTTTTCTATCTGATATCTCGGAAAAGTCTCTATGCTGACCTTCATGTCATACCATGATGGCAAAACACCGAGGTATATTTATGCAAAAAGAAAAAAGTAAAAAAACCTAATCGTTCATGTCCACCCGAACGCCCAATGGCACCCCTCCTTTGTACGGACGTCCAGTAAAACTGTTATTCATTCTTTTCCTTTCTGTAAGTGTTTTTGTCTTCTTTTCTCTCTCTCATTTGAATGATTAAATGATCAGTATACCAAATGTTATTGTTTATGTGTAGAAGACGAGTATCATTTAATTATAGTTTCTAATTTTTATTCTAATATTAGAACAAACATATATCAAGCCACATTTCTGGCGTCGACCTTCTGTCTTCAAGCTTATACAACGCAACCCCTGTCTGTAAGGAATGTAAAACAAATAAATAAATAATCTTGGTAATTTTGTTTAGGTATTTACACTGCCATGCATGACAGCTACTAGTAATATTATTGTGTTATATTGTATACAACATTTATTAATTGCACGAAGTATGACACGGAGCGAAATTGGTATACATTGCTCAGCCTTCGTTATCTTGTATATAATTTATTTAACATGTTTAACTACATGTATGCTATTGCATTGTAAAACTCCTATACGCTGTTCTACCTTTGCAATAAACTGAATTTAAAAAAAAAAAAAAAAATGGTTATGCACCAAATACGAGCAATTTACAAATAGGTAAACTTATTAATATTTATATACTACGTTGATTATGTATACCTTACTTAGTGTATATCAATGTAAAGAGACGTAATTGAAGCATATCACACACTAGGCGTTTCTTTTCCTACTTTGTCCTGAATTAATCATTATAAAAAATACTCCCACAAATCGTCTGGTTTTGTATAAATGTTAATTTTGACATTAATATTTTTACAGTTTGTCATATTTCTTTTTCCAAATTGTCTGCCTGATATGATCCTTTTAACGTTAGATGATTTTGTGTTCAGAAATCACCTATAGTTTGGTCACAAAACAGTTACTTTCGATAGCAATGACTTGCGTTTTAAAACCATAAAATAAATTAAAGCTGTACGCCCGCCCGAGTACTGATTTATTTCTAACATCCTGGTCTGCTGATTCACACGAGCAGGCCACTCCCTAGCAGACTTCCTTGTTAGCAAAGGGGTAGGAATTCGAACGGATCGTTGTTTAAAACCTAATGTTTACGCATGATTGTGTTAATGTTTCGTCTGGTTAAATGTATAGCTTTACTCGGTTCGCATTTAAATGTACATTTGTTACATTAACAAAACACAATCAGAGATCTGGATTTGTATAAATGTCACGTAATAGTTTTTTTTTGTAGAATAACTAGTTAAAATTATAATCCTTATGAAATTTTTACCGCACAGTAATCGTCCTAATCGACATGTCCTTGGATAATATTCAAGTTAACACATGGGTGCACGTGATTGTATAACGTGAGTTTTCAATATATTAAATTATACACCTCCCACATGATCTAGGCAACTTACGATGTTAATACATGGTGTGTTCTTATTTAACTCAAAGATTTTCTCCAGTGATTCTACACACACTATACCTGCATGTAATATTCGCTTCATAGACGCCAACTTGTTTAGATAAAACGACACAACAGAGATTTAAAGTCAAATTTATAATAACTCCCTATATTCATATGAAAATAAACAAAATTTGCACAGGTTACGCTCCGCGAGTTTTAGCGTTACATGTATTTCCCAGCGGTCACATTCGTATTTAGTGTGACAAAGGTCAAACTACTTTTCAACACGAGACATTCAAATTTAGTGATATCCTCAAATACCACACAGCCGTCTGGGTGTACCAAAGGATATGTGTACCATTGATCATCGTTACGAATAGCTTCACCTAACAGATGTTTTAACCAAAATGTTTTCTTTCAATTTATCACAATTCTTGTCTTGAACGGGTTTAAATTCTTGTCTTGAACGGGTTAAAACTGTCTTGTAAAGAAGATGTGTCATAGCAAAAATCTATTTAAATAGTACATGTGCATCCGGGACAGTTTGACAATAAGACAAACGTTCCGTACATGTAATACAATACACAGGACTTATTTAGTTATCATATTTTTAGTCTTACCAGGAAAACTCATTTGAACGGGAGGAATAACGTTGTGCCAGAGATTATATAAAGAGGATCATATGGTACTTCGGGCTAGTATCTGAAGAGCTCCACACAACCGAACGGTAGGTATCTTGTAATATAACTGTTAACTTTAACGTGTTAATTTGTGAAGAAAACTTCCACAAGTGTAGTGACATTAGTAAAAGATTTAACTTCCACAAGCGTAGTGACATTAGTAAAATATTTTATTTCCTCAAGTGTAGTGACATTAGTAAAAGATTTAACTTCCACAAGCGTTGTGACTTTAGTAAAAGATTTAATTTCCACAAGAGTTGTGACTTTAGTAAAAGACTTAACTTCCACAAGAGTAGTGACATTAGTAAAATATTAAATTTCCACAAGTGTAGTGACATTAGTAAATACTCTAATTTCCACAAGCGTAGTGACATTAGTAAAATATTTAATTTCCACAAGCGTAGTGACATTAGTAAAAGATTTTATTTCCACAAGCGTTGTGACATTAGTCAAAGATTTAACTTCCACAAGAGTAGTGACATTGGTAAAGTATTTAACTTCCACAAGCGTAGTGACATTAGTAAAATATTAAATTTCCACAAGAGTAGTGACATTAGTAAAATATTTTATTTCCACAAGAGTAGTGACATTAGTAAAAGATTTAACTTCCACAAGCGTAGTGACATTAGTAAAAGATTTTATTTCCACAAGAGTAGTGACATTAGTAAAAGATTTAATTTCCACAAGAGTAGTGACATTAGTAAAAGATTGAACGTCCAAAAGAGTAGTGACATTATTAAAAGATTTAACTTCCTCAAGTGTAGTGACACAAGTAAAAGATTAATGATGGATGTTTGCAGGACCATACCTTAGCGTCAAATGTACACTATGTGCTATCCTTAGGAAAATGATTCCGAGTCCTTTATAGAGAATGAACGGGTTTGAAGGTAGGTTGGTAAGCTTCTCTCTTAGACGTTTTTTGTCAGATTTATATTGTGTCCATACTAGATACGTAGTAAAATAAGGTAATTGAGTATAATGTAAGCAAATAATTTCATTATCAACAAAGTTGGTCACAGTCACACATTTTTAATTATTTTTGACCGAGATAATATTCGATGGCAAACCACTTTGACAAGATAACCTGCTATAGTATCTCTATGTCTGCTTTCGTATATCATCGCTTGAAAACATTGTAATAGAAGATTTGGCTCATGGATTTTTTTTTCGAAATACTACAGGAAAATATATTTCACTTTCTTCATTGTTACACCTGCTACATATTCGATGCTATAGTTACAAAAAGATACACACCCTTATTGCAGTCTGAAGAAACCAAACATAGGGTATTTGAGTCAATATAAGCTTTGTACATTAAATTTAATATATTTTTTTTAAATGGATATCAGTGACGCATTTTTATCTAGATTTGCAAGATAATAATATAGATTAAAAGAAAACATTCTCGGGAATACCCTGTACCTCATTATATTTCATTGGCCGCAGCTTGAAGACATCCCCAGTCTCATATTAATGCGTAAACTTCATGTTGTTATGTACATGTGTGTATACTTGATGTAAACAAGGGTAAACCATGCTTCAATACAAATCAGTGTTAACAATGGATGTGTTTGGGTAGAAGGGTTGTAATCTTATCATAGTTTATCATATCCATTTCACCCACTTCGTCATGCTTCCAGACTCGTAAAATAGACAGGAGCTCGAGATGTAGACTATCAATTATGCAGACGTAACCGGACTCTGTGGAATGTGCTCCCGTATGAGGTACAGACAGTGAAAAACACACTCTACTCACGGGAGCAGTAATACAAAGCTAATAGCAAAACAAAGGAATAATAGTCACATCATCTTAGTATCGGTATCGCAGATACTACGGTGATACCGCAACGATGCTTCGAGTAGGAGCATTGATTTGTAATAAGATTACCCCCACATATCAACAACCTTTCACCTGACGTTAAACTACTGCCGCCAGCCATGCAATGTCAACACGAAAGCTTTAAGCACAGTGAAATTCGGGTCTGGTGTCCTCTGTACCGGATACTTATTCACCGACATTTTGGCAATTAGGTGTACACTTGCATGCTGGGTATTTTAACCAGGGATTTAATATTTTAGTTCCCCAACCTACCGTGTTTTAATTTTGCAAATGGATTCATATTTACAGTATTGCTCGATACAGAAAGTTGACAGACACATGCTCACAAGTTTCAAGAAAACTGCAGGTTGATGAAGACTATGGACAAAGTTCCTGGTCACAATCACGAACTTATTGGGAAATATTTGTGGTTTAATATTTGATTGCAATCACAGTATGTCTAGTGCATTCTTTGTGGTACACACTGGTTCTCACTCACCTGAAGGGTTAAAGGTTAGAATTAGGGTTAACGGTTAGAATTAGGGTTAAAGGTTAGAATTAGGGTTTAAGGACGTCATATTATAATGATTGCATCTAGATCTATCATTCACATCACTATCGTTGACAAATTAGAAGACGCTTATGCTTCCGGAACACATGGTCTCATTCCTCTAGTTACTTTGCTACGGATATATATGTAAATCTCTCATTCGTTCATATCTTGATATATAGTTTCATCGACTTTGTGTACGAAGTACGGTTTTGTTTCCACTTCGGTATTTTCTTGTTGTCAAATTTCCCCTAATTATGGTGTATACTAATCTAAATAAAGATCCCCGTACTGTACATTTTAGAAATTTGTCTAAATATATGGTTTGCTTACTATTGATTTGCTGCTGAATGATTCCGATCTACTCTGTCCAGAAAATAACGATAACATCTGTCTCATTGTTCAAAACTATATTTAAAATACTGGCCGCTTTAAGTAAGTTATGTATGCACTCAATTATGAAAATATGGAAATACATTTCGGTTTTATAACTGTCCCCGTGCTGTGATAAGTGTGGCAGTGTCCACGTGTGGCTATGTCGGTGAAGATATACATTGTGTAAGATATTCGTTAAACACTAACACCCAAACGACATTGTATACTAAGATTTGCTCGGAAGACGATTTGATAAAATAAGATACAATAGAAATATAAAAACGAGTTATTTCTTTATTTTGTTTTTCTTTTTAGCGTCAGGAATATATTCTACCCTGACCACAGTGACAAATATGGGGAACAAATCGTCGAACTTACCGAGTCCAAGAACGATGAAGGAGTTACGGGCGGTGTTATCGGACGAGTACACGAATGAGGAGATATTGGAATGGTTTGAACAATACAAGGGCTCCCTATCGAGGGGTGAGACAAAGCTAACTATGGAAGCCTTCATCAGGGTATATAACAGACTATTTGAAGGTGAGGCGTCGAACTTCGCTGAACAAGTGTTTCGCGTGTTTGATACCGACGGCAACGGAGTTGTAGATTTCAAAGAGTTCATGATGGGTATTTACGTGTCTGGGTCTCCCATGGAGGAAGATATGAAGCTGGATTGGGCCTTTAAGATGTACGATATGAACGGGGACGGCTACATCACCAGGGACGAGATGAAATATATGTTCACGGTAAGAAAAAAATCACAATAAAACATACTCTTTAACTAATACGGTATTATTATAATAAGTTTAAATATAATGGATTCCCTCACCATTGTGGTATAGTTACGAGGCATCGGGAAATAAAAAAAAAATGGTAAAAATCACAAATTATAATCAACATTAGTGTTCTGAGTGCAATATTTCAGAGGGACTAGACTGGGTTTCGAACCCATGAATCCAGATTGTTATACTGACGCTCTCTAACCACTGTCATGGAAAGTCATAACAATCAATCATCTATGATGTTGTTGTCAAGCAGTCGCGCTTAATTTGCCTCAATTTTTTGCAGTTTGACCTATGACCTTTAGTGATAAACAGATATGTTATTAAAAACAATTGCAACATTGTTGTACACTACCTCTATCGCTGGGCTATTGTTAAGTAATAAGTGGACCTCGGTTAGGTAATACGAATATATTCATATATCACTGATAACTGGGTTATTTGTTTGTAAACAACACTTACGTATTTAGGATAACAGAATGGTAGTCCAGGCCCATGTCGGAATTTTTTTTTTTTTTTTTTTTTTTAGATACAAAACTTGTGTATCATGTATTTTTTTTTATTTTTTTTTATTGTTTTTCTTTTATTCACCAGCATTTTACAAATGTCGGAAAACTTCATTGTTCGATAATTGGGTACATAGTCATGTCGACAAATCACCCCCTATCCCACCAATATGTTTTAAAATATTTTTAACAGAAACTGTATGTATAAATTTGATACATTTAGCGAATGTCATTGTACTCATATCGACACCATCATGGTTTCATAATAACTTTTACCTGCATATACTAACACTCTTAGTCGAATGTTTTTTTGATGCAAATGTAGAGTATTTTTATTATTTAACGTAGAAATTGAAAAAACCAATAATTATATATTACTAGAAAATTGTTCTCCCAAATGAACGTATATGATTTGATTTTAAATCAAATTAATAACAGCCATGCACGGAACAACAAGCCACACGCTCTCGTTGTTGTGCTTGACTTGTGGGGCTGTTATTGTGGCCAGTACTCACGAACTATACTTTAACAAACATGTAGGTGGGATTGACATGTTTGTAGTGAAAGAAATGCAACATAATATCAAAAGTTCGACAAACGTCTTAAAAGCATCAAAGAAGTAGTTTTACATAGTATAACTGTTGCACAAAATCATAATTATCATTGACTTTGATAAAGGTAGGTATTACCGGTCTGTGTACATTTTAGTGTTTTACATTGCCGATGATTTTTCTGGATCTTTTTTCAGTCTATTTGTCGCATGACATTAGCGCAGATTTCGGGAAATAATTCATCACCGCAAGAACTCACCGACCACTTCTTTGAGCGTTTCGATGAGGATAATGACAACAGAATCAGCAACAGGGAGTTTGTCTCCCGAGCGAAGAACAACCAGGAGATAATACACCTACTAGAGATCAACCCGTGTCCAGATGATTAGACACGCCCTCATCCCATTTACTAAACATTGACCTTTCGCTTGTGTTGTCTCATATACCGTGGGGCGTTGTCACTCCAGCCACTGTATCATTAAGAATGGAAGTATGACCACTCTCAATTATTTTCGTGGTAGAGATAGTCTTTCTCAAGTTTGTCATCTTTTTTTCCGATCTACTCCGAAGTAGGTCAGTGATATTCAGAGAAATAATTCTCAAACTTCCTCATCCGCCCCTCCCAGAGTCTTTGGCGATGATTTACTGTCATAACGTATACTTCTGGTCATGAGCATTACGGTTTTGACGAAGAAGTTGTTCCTGACAGCATGGAGAGCAGCTACAAATTACTGCTCTATGGTACAGACCTTCGTTTAATATCATACACCTACTGATATGAGTTATAGATAAACAATACATAAAAAGAGTAAAATATAATGTGATATTGTGATTAACGAACAAGTACATCACAACAAAAACTATTTTCCTTATCTGAGTTTGGGAACGATACCCAATTTTATGTACAGTGTAATATAAAGACTTATACTACATAATCACTGGTAATAACATTGCTTTGAATGAGACAGGTTCACTTTGAACTATCCGGAATGTGTGGCTAAACAGCAATGTCTCAATAACTGTTAGTGATTTGTCTGCCACTTTGTAATGATAACATCTTTTCCTCGAAACAGCTTCATCGTGTGTGGCGAATAGTGGCAATGATTGATTTTGTTTTCAATGCAAATTTTTAATAATGCTTAGTTAATTACAATAGTTATATTTTCGAAATTAATCCTACATAAAGACTGGTATTAAAAGATAAGAAGTTGTCACATGTGTCCAAGCGTTTTACGATATTTATGTCATGTTGTAGGTAAATGTTAAGATGTTTAAGCAGGAACGATCAACGGCAATCATCCAGCTTGGTTTTAAACATTAAAAAGTAATATTTACATTTGGGCTGCATCCTCCCATTGCAATGCATTGCGAAGGCAAATGCTGTTGTGAGACTATAACAACATTTGCTAATGTAACGTCATCAATCTCTATCGTGACGTCATCAGTTTCATTGTTGTCAAGACTTTTAAAATTTGCTGTTCAAAAAGCTGTTCGAAATAACTAAATAAAGCGTCATTACTCTATCAAAATGTAAATATAAATAATGAATGATTTAGCAAATATTGTTATGGTCCTATAACACACATTTCTATCGCTGACTAACTTACATAAAGCCTTGCCGGCCTTACTCAGTTTGTCATCAATAGAAATGTGTGTGATAGGACCATAACAACATTTGCTGAATCATTCATTGCTTAATTAACACAGACATGGGGATATGTTTATCTACATGTTACAGAGATCAAAGATCAAATTACCGCAGTACTAAATTAGTAGTTCTCTTGTGTTTACAGACTACATTATGCTGTTTGAAATCATATGATATTACAATAACATAAAGAACTCACGAGGCTAACACGCACATCTTGTATGTAACAGTGATAGACACCCGGGACGTCCTGACACATTAGCATGTATCGTATAACCTAATTTGTTTGTTGGCGTGTTTAGATAATACGAAAAAAAGAATTAACGACCGGTTTAAACATAAACAAAGTATCATCTATAAGCCCTCTTATATAATGTGTTTTTAAGTCTTGTAGTTACGCTGTATATACTTTTGCTATGTAAAGTATTGTCTTTGCATTGCATATGTCCCGTTACCAAAATTTCGGTTAAAAAGTGAAGAAAAATGTAGGATATGAATATTCTACCCTTGCCAAAGCCTCTTTTTTGACACCAATTTCAACCCTCGTAGAATATCCATATTCCACATACTTTCATATGATAGACTGTTAATATTATATGTGTTAGCATGGTTACAAAAGCGGAAACTGGAGTGGACAGAGTCTAAAAAACATTTTCCAAAGCAGTATGCGTGCAACCCGATGCGAACGTACTTTTAGCTGCATCCGATTTCCAGCAACCCACTTTTGGGGAAGTTCTCATAAAACCCCTTTAGCTGCAGTGGAGGTACTAAAACTGATTGCAGCATTTTGAAGAAATTTGAAAACGATACCGACGATGAAAACAACTGGAAATGTGGACAAGTTCTGGACTGCTAAGGCTGTAGGTATTGCTGAAATGTATTAACGGGGCATTAGAATTTGGAAAGGAAGGTAGGAATTTCAATCAGAAATGGACTTAAGTCAGAATATTTGTTTGTGATTTGGACAGTCATTGATGTTAGTTGAAGGTTTTCTGGATCGCATTGGAAAGAAACATCATTGACATGGAGAATTCTGTCTGCTGAATTGCTTTAAGAGTGAATTCACTTATACGTTAGAAAGTGTGAAACGCCTCAAAAAGAACCCCAAATTAGCGCGACACAGCAGATCTTTGCGAAAGGATGTTATTACTTTTTCAGTTGCATGCACACTTTTCCAACGATATTTAATGCTATAGATAATTTAACAATCATCTTCCCTTTATGTGTTGTGCACATCCTTGAAAAATGTATTAATGAAAAACAGTGAAGGTTAGGTAAACCATGTCTTTTGACAAAACTAAAGCTTGAAACGAATGAAATTTTGAGTAATAATTGTACAATGTATCTGGATAAAAACCCGTTGAGGTACTGTAGGTATGACTTGGGTAGGATATTTATTAAAAAGGAAAGTTATGAAATGCTGCAGTACTCGTCGGTACCAGTTTGTAATTGATGGAACCATGGAAACTGACAGCAGCTTATTGCAGGAGAGCAACTAAACTCGTCCCGGAATTAAAGGATCTTTCATATCCAGAGAGACTAAAACGCCTTAAACTTCCAAC
>JAUMHH010229761.1:0-11747 GCA_032359455.1 Chlamys rubida
GACGGACGACGGACGGACGACGGACGCTGCACCATGGCATAAGCTCACTTGGCCCTTCGGGCCAGGTGAGCTAAAAAAAGGAAATAAGGGTGGTGATTTAAATAATGAATTTCAGGATAACGATATAAGTTTCCATTTCTATGGCTTGCCCTACATTTATACAAAATAGCCATAAGTTTGCTCCCATTAAAAATTTCAAACAGTGTTGTCCAATGCAAGAGTGAACAATTACTAAAGGATGGAAGATTGTCAATTTTCAGGAGGTGGACACTGTAAAATACATGTCTAGCCCTTATTAGAAAGGATATGGCCTTGCCCAGATTAAAAGCAACAGATACTACTTGCATGAAAGTTATTTCTGACACAGGTGCTCTGACACTCAGACAGGTACATGATAGATGTACCGTGACTTTGGACAGGTATGCCCTACCATTCTGTTCGCTGGGATAGCAATGAACTGTGCATCTAATGTTAGTAAACGCTATGAAGTACACGCTGGAGTACGAACATTACTCAACATAGAAATACGAAATATCTAAAAATGCAAAAAACTGAATAGAAACAAATAATTAAAAGGCTCTCCGAGCGACAAACACAATCGACAGAACAGTGTTACAGAGGACTGCGATTACTGGTATACAGTATACAAGGTGAATGCTGCGACAACCAACACACAATTGTTTACCTATCAATAATGATCAGTGTCACTATCCCAAAATGCTGAAACAGACGCCAAACCAAGTGATTAAGAAACAGAAAATTGGCAGCACTATTCGCTACAGCGGTTTATGTATCAGGACTGTGATACAATTTGTGGTCTAAAACATACTGGTGTAGATTCTCATATCACTACAACCATTTACATACTAGACTGTGATACAATCTGTGGTCTATAACATACTGGTGTAGATTCTCCAATGTGGTCTATAGAATACTGGTGTAGGTTATACGTGTGACACAATGTCCGGTGGACTATGACAAACTTGTGTTTAAAGGGAATTTCAATAGTGATAATCTGAAATATGCTTTTTGCAGTGAAACTTAAGAAGACAAGAGGTGCAATAAAGAAATCCATTCTTGTATAAGATTTTCATTAAAATTTAAATCAATAAGATAATTTCTGGAACATTCATTGACTTAATTAGAGGCAATCTCTGTCAGAAAAGATTTCTTTACAATGGAAAAAGAGAAAAGAGATTATTTTATCAATAGTTAAACCTAGTAATGGGAGGTGAGAGGGGTAACAACCACACAGAATACAGTCAAACTATCAGTAGTAATGAACAAAGACGATCATTGGAAAATTAAACATGGAGGGGTAAACAAAACAGTACTATTAAATCCTCAAATAAAGGGAGGGGTTACTGGAGGTATTTAAACTTGTTAAAGGTGATTGAAGGGAGGGAGAGAAGGGTGAGACACCTGTAAAACAATTCATTAACAACATATATAACATGTCATTATGTCCCAGGCTGTTAGACAAAATGAGCTGTATTGTATATGAAGGACTTATCATCCTTTATATATCAAAATATCTCGGGAACTCTTGTTATCTTCTCTGTGAGAAAAGGAATAAAAACAAAATGTTTTACCATCAGCTTTGTCTTAATTTCATCAGATTTATCACGAGTAACCCTTACACCCACATTCCCCTTACAACCAGCAGGCACCACAACATACAAACTACCAGCTGACGGTATAACATTCATAAATCTTAGTCAATAAGATGCTTGAATCCGTAACCAATTTGACCATGCAACATATCTTTTACATAATCTCGCCTGTCATCACAATCATCCCCTTCACTTCCATTTTTTCCTTCAACCATTTAGAAAAAAATCAAATTGTACTACCTTTTCAATTATTTACTAAAAGTCCTAAAATTAAGATACATAGTGACAGGATGATTGTGAAACTGTTTTATGTTAAAGCTGAGAAGATTTGTATTTCCAATGCTGAAAAATCACAGAAACCATTAAACCAAATGCAACATTTATCACTCTAACAGGAAGAAAATTTGGACTTCAAATCTTTAATTTGATTAAAATATTTAATATACAAGTTGCCTAAGTGAGATGGTCAGTATATCAATCTAATATCAAAATTTTACATACCATTTGAAAAAGTCAAATATTACACCACAAAATTTGAAAATGTTGCATATTGTTCTATTAGTACATAACCAATAATAATCATAGTAATTAATGTTGATTGAATGCATACACGTAGTATAATAGCATTTGTAATTAATTAAAAGCACTGCAAACAGGTATATAACTGGCCAAACATAATGGCCGGGGCAAAGGTAGCTAGGGGCGACCAGACAATATTATAATTGTTTTTACCAGAAGTTTACCTGTCTGCAACCACGTGTAAACTTAATATCTCGTGTCTATTCTTGGTGTCACTGGAATTATGGGCAAAAACATGTCATCTTTTCATCAATAAACAGACACCCAGTTTGACTTGTTGTCACAGCCTTGAAATGGCCATATCATAGCATGCATAACTATGTGTGAAATTATTTCTTTCAACTAATACACTTATAATTTATCTGTAGTATCAAAGACTGTTACTGCCTGCAAATCTATTATATTTAGCAAAACTGCTTTTACTTGTCAATATAAGAAGTTCCGGAAACATGGTTATAGAATTTAGGAGTACAAATTTTACAATAAAAATTGCTATGAGATAATTGGCAAAGATCTTACCAGTATATAAAATAATACATATTCTGTTTCATTTCTCAATTGCTTTGTTTTGTTTTTGTATTGTTTTAAGTCCAATTGACAATTTAAGATATTTAGAGCCAAACTTAGAAGAACATCAGTAATTTTGCTAAATATAACAGATTAACAGTATACGGTACATCAATGTTATTAGTGACAGATATCAGACGTATTTCTTTTTAGGATATTTTCTGGACTGACAAAACTTACAACACAATATCTACTATCAAAAAGAGTGTGAATCAGACTTGTGGTATACCTACATGATTTACGATGTTTACTGGACCGCTTTCGTTCCCTATTGGGCCTACTGGAGGGCGCTGCTGCTGTTCGCACACATGCCTCTAGAATCTCATCATCTCCCGTGTCATACATTTCAGAGTCTGTTGTCACACAGCCTCTCGACGACTGGGATTTGGAATCAACTGTAAACAACAGTTCAATATACAATTATAATTATGAATTCTATTTTACGTCCTAACCTCTAGTTATTTTTTTAATTTATTTAACTGCTGTTAAATATTCTCAAAAGCAAAAAAAAAAAAAAGTGGATATTGCTCCTTCTGATGTTATTCTTAATTTTTGTCAATGCCGCCATATTTAATTCAAAACCTAAATGTTACAGCCTTTCTGTAACAGTAGCCTAGTCAGTTAACAGAGTGTACGTACGTGGACCTCGTTGTCTGCGTTTGTGGCCAGGCATGCCCCTGTCGTCGGCACTTGTGTAACCATTGGACAGGAGACGTTGCAATGCCTCGTCATTCTGAGCCTCTTTGGACTTTGACTTGGAGCTGGAGAAATTTTCGGTCTGAAATATATAAAGTAACAAACTATGAATCATGTTTAGCAAATGTGGCACTGACGGAAACAGGCACATTGATACTTAACGATATGGTGGTGTAATGGCTTATAAAATGTATTTTATAGAAATACAACAACAAAGCAAATATTTGAAGGAAAAATAAACCTTTTTAAAAAAGATAGATATTTTTCTACACTTATTCATACCCAGAAACTTCCAAATTCTGATCACAATTTTTTTTAAATACAATTCCTTTTTAATCACATCAATACTTTTCATTTTATCATGTACAATCTTTGACCCTTCACCTCTACCCCCTCAAAGACCCGTTTTTGTGGTACATACATCTACAATCATCTTGCCCCGCGTCTTCTTCCGCTCTCTCTGATTGGCTTTCTTCTGTAGCTGCTGAATGACTTTCTCTCGCGTCGTCCGGTACTCAAGGGCAAACTCACTGATGGTTTTACAGAAGGAGTTCACCTTGAGATCTCGCGCACTCGACAGGGGAAGACCCATGTACAAAAGTAACTTGTTATACCTGTAAAATACAACATCATTCAGAGGTCAATTGCTCTCGACTATAAGCTGTATTAATGGTCTTTTACATCAACTGTGACAAGCGGTCAAGTATCTTTTCGGTTTCTCTAGTATTTCTTGTTAAACCATATTCATTCTTGAGTACAAAAGTACATACATTGATTACTATTTTACTCTTTTAAGGTAATTTTACATTAGTCCTCGTTGAATCAAGTGTCAATTTTTGCCTTTTTCCTCGTCCCTATTAATAAGGGGAAATTTATCAGCATAGCGAATATAAGTAAACAGCACAATATACATAGTTTTTAGATGTTAAGGGCGAAACTAACATCAGGCGAACATTTATTTAATGGGCAAAGGGCAAAAGTTTTACTGGGCAAAAATGTCCTTAATTGTGCTTAATAAACAGGAAACACAATACTTACCTTTGCATGACCCGTTTATGGACAATTTTTAAAATCATAATTCTTTCTGCTGCATCTGAAAGAAATTCTGACAACCTGAAAAGAGAAAAAATTAAAATTACAGTTGCTATACTAATCATGAATTCTTCCTTTTAATCCATCAATTTAAAATCAACCTAAACAGATTATTCCATAAAATGTATGTTTAAAGATACTTTCTATTTAATACAGTGTACAATTTCTCAACTGAACACCCTGGTAATTTGGACAGTTGGAATATTGGAACTCTTCAATGTTATCTCTTTATGCTAGTGTTAACCCATAGACTAGTATTGATCCCTAAACTTTTGTATCTTCAATAGTTTGCAGAGAGTTCAAGATTGTAGAGACTCTACCTTTTATACATTGTCAAACAAGTTTAGATGACAATCCTGATTGAGAGGTGAGTTATGACAGAATGTACTGTACATACTGGTACCACTTACCTTATACCAGCCTAAACTTGGGGCTACATTTACAGCTACTCTATTCCGTCTTTGCGTATTGCAGATTTATCTGCACTTGTAAGCAGGTATTGATTGTTACGTCATTTGTTTGTGAGAGGAACGTCATCAATTTCTGAGAAAACGACGTAATTTTCTCACACAAACCAATGACGTAACAATCAATACCTGCTCACAAGAGAAGATAACTCTGCAATATGCAAAGACGGAATACCAGTTCTATATATTCAGTGGTGCCTTAACTCCTATTTCTATTTCATTCCTGTACTTACTTTGTTTTTATACTTGAATTTGAACTTCCGTCATGTTTTATGATTGCACGTAAATGATCCCATGATCCTTTGCACTCGTGTTCCAACTTTTCCAGCTTACTGCCAAGCTCATCCCAGTCCACCTATACACAGAGGTTAAATGTTTAGTGTCCTATCAACAATACATCAATATATCATTGCAATTCTTTGCTCTTTTGTCTGGCCACTTGAAATCTACAGATTTTTCCTGACACAAGACAAACATAGATTGTACATAACTCAAAACAAATCCATCATGAACTACTTTCTAAATAAAACATTTATAGTACAGGAAGGTAGGCACCTGTTTTGTAACTAATAATTTTATACATAAAAACATGTATCTTTAACTGTGATTTTACATTAAAAATTTCACAAAACAGGAACTATGACACTCAGATAAATGTATAGTTGAATTCTTCAATGTAATTTCTTCAGTCTAGTGTTAACCCATATTCTAGTATTGACAGCTTAAATTATTTAACAGAAATCAAAGAAATGAAGTGAATAAACGGTATACATTGCTGGATGTCCCTGTATATGTATAATGACAACTCGTTAGTGGATTGAGGGGATTCCACTATAGAGGGAACTGAATATGACAAAAACTTACCCGTGAACACCGGCCCAGGGCTCCGATGTCTGAGTAGAGATCTGTACTGTCAGGGAACTGGTCGATGATGATGACACACAGATGGTGCAGGAGGGAGTGTTTGTGGACGGTGTCCTTCACCTCGGGAATCTTGGTCAGATACTCTATACTGAATCCTCTCGCCTGCAACACGAACAACAAACTCATGGTATAAACAAACTCATGGTAAACAACAAACTCATGGTAAACAACAAACTCATGGTATAAACAAACTAACTAACTATTTAGTTCCTGTTATGTATAAGCTTTACATAGCAGCAAGATTTAGGATAAAAACAAAATTATTACTTTTTTTTCCCAAGTAAGAAGATTAGTTTTACAATTTTTTGAAAATTCACAATGTACAGTAATAAATACTGAACTTTCTAATAGTTTTTAAATAATGCCAAGGCCACTTAGTGCCCTGTTCTTGGCTTCTGAATTCTGAATAAAAGTTTATACCTGTTCTTGGCTTCTGAATTCTGAATAAAAGTGTATACCTGAGCACCGTTGAGGAAGTTTCCGATAGTCAATATCACAGACAGGATGTATTTAAATGTTTTGTTCTTCAGTAGCTCCTCAATGCCCTTCTTCAGATCACTCAGGGGCTCTGCAACTTCCTGTGTTTGAAAAAGCAGATAGATCATTATTCAGAAAATAAATGATGTATATTAGTTACTACTTCATAGACATGGTAGAATAGTCAAAAGGGGAGACAACCACTTACATACCAGTCAAATTTGAAGATGATTTTCAAATTTGAAAACTTCACACAAGAGGAATTATAATCATGTACATGTATGGACTGATGAGACCATTCTTAGTGGAAAGGGGAGGCAACTACTCACCGACTCCACTGTCTCGTAGTCAAGTTTAAAGAGCCAGAGGGAGAGCCTGGCCTGCAGCTCACTGATGGAGGACAACGTGAGGAGGAACTGTTCAGCTGTCCCCAGGGGTATATCAGGGTTCCCCATCTGGGCATCCAGGATCAGTGCCTTCTCCTCCTCTGTCGGCAGCATAGAGGTCAGGATCTTCTGCAATCATTCAAACAGCAACAGTCAGTTTTTATCTTTATTTTTACTGAATTGATTCATTTCATGCAGCATTTAATTTAAAATCTGATTGTAGTAAAAACTTATATTTCAAATTTATGTAAACATATTGTATACCCATCAGAAAGACATGGGTACAGGTTGTCTCCTGAGATTACCTGTATCTGTAACGGATGGCTCTTTGTGTCACAGAAGGGTCAACATTCTTCTTTAAAATGAAACAATGCACTTACCTCAATTCCTTCTCTGTTCATGATGGAGTTGTCCATCTTTAAGATGGCTGCCTTGATTGTCCGAGGAGGTGGTAATACTGTCAGACCAATATTGATGGCATTTGACCGTTTCGGAGAGAGCACGGAGATCTCTTTTTTTCCACTTGTATCAGTTTTCTGTAATGGAAGGCGATTAGTTACATATAAGGTTTGGGATGGTAGCGTGACGCAGAGTCATTAATTGAAGGGAGGGACTAGTACAGTCAGCTGATTAATAAGTAATTAATCTGCAATTAAAGGGAGACTATTTCACCGGCAGTGAAATTACTTTCTCTAAGCATATGATAGGGTAGCGCAAATGGTAACTGGCAGGGAGGGGTGTCGGTACACTCCAAATCCACACTCTAGCTAGGGGACAAGCTGTCGCGCACTGGTGAACTTCTTAAAGCAAAAATCATCCACAAGTTGATACTGTCATATGGTCTAGGAAGGAAAGTTCACGCTCAGTACCATATCTCAGTCCTAGCTACCAATAGAACTCGCTGTAGGAGGTGTGGAAGGTGTCCAAACATTTTAGGTGAAATGAGAGTTAGTACAAAATGTGAACTACGTGTTTTGATGAAAACATGCCATAACACAGAAGACAGCATTATTGGTCATCCACGCAAATTCCTGGCTGATTTAGTATCATTAGTTAAAAGTGTCAGTAATCATTCTATTTGTAGATTTTTTCATGCATTCTTGCTTTTTAAAATCACATTATTTATTGAAATTTTCAAATTGAAGACAGATTTGATTAATTTTATAAGTGAAATAAAGACCTTTTGCATGAGAACATTCAGATTTTCTTCTCTCAATTATTTGTTTAAAAGTCAAACATTAACTTACAACATTACAACAAGAGACTATACAACACATAGAAGGCAATTATGAAAATGAACCACTTTAAAAATTACGAAAAATGATTAAATTTCCTAGAAATATAGTTTTCATCACAAGTCATAAAATGCCACAAATCAGGCTGGATGGAATTAGACTGCACCTGTTTCTAAAACAGAGCCCCAATTTGAAATCTATGTGTGCATAGTAGGAAAAATATCAAATATAATGGGTGTCTAGCATTGAAATGATTAAAATGTCACTTTTCATACATTTGAACAAAGGTGTAAGAAAATAAAACATGTGACTGATAATTAAAATGACCAGAAATAAGGAAATGTTCAATACCTGTCAAACCTCATTTGAAATTAAATAACAACATCTTTGACCATTACAGATCGAGAATTTCAAAATTCCATCCAACCTATAAGCACACATGAACATACGACGGTATACAGATCTTACCAATTCCTGTTTGTGCATTGTAAACAAAAATGGCAACACACATGCAATAGCCATTCATATCAGATACACAGGCACCATCACGAAGTCAGCCGAGAATGTGCAGCATGGAAAGAAAAAGATGAGAATAGTTTTGCATTAGTAAGTGTGTTCCTGCCACCCTGACAAGAGTATTCTATATTAACACGTGGACAGTGAGCTCCCATGGTCACGTCACAGAACAAAACGGACAGTTCCGTGAATCAAAGAAAAGTAAGCCCCTTACATCTTTAGAAAAAAAAAATTACCAGTAGTCCAAGATGTTTGTCACCTTGTGACTAGATGTTAGTCACTTTGTCTAATTGTTTTAAAAGACAGCAAAAAGGCCATTCCTGTAATAGCTAACCCGTTACCACAGCCAGATGTACTACCGTATACTTTGCCCCTATATATAATCATTTATCATTATACCATTTTGTATTAGCTATAGTGTCAGTGTGTAACCAATTTTTAAAAGCTGCTATTGCCAATTATAGGACAGAAATGTTATTTTTGCTATACATCATGTAGAAATTACTGATGAATTGATTTATTCTTTTTGTAAATCAGCATAAACTCAAAAATACGGAACCAAATGGAGAAACCGAGATGATGGATAAAATATTGCACGATAAAAAGAAAAGCTGTATGGATATGGACCGGAGTAAAGCATGAATTACGAAGTATCTAAGATACAAATTGACGGGGGAAAATGACCAGAAACACAACCAATATAAATATGGTAAACAAAACAATGTATAACAATGTATAACAAATCAAATGTCATCCCAAATCTACTATACAACAAAAGTTAATTATAACAAGTGTCTTAGGTTTCATTGCCAAATGTTCATCGCCGCAGCTTCATTTCGTAATTATATATCAATTTGTTTCCTAAGGATGTTGTTAAATGGATACTTTGCTCATATGGTTTTTTATATTGTTAACAGAAAAAAGGGCCTTGTATCATATTGATACCCACTTATTTCTTATCAGTCAAAAATGAAGAACTCATATTTTAATTTTAGTATAAATATGAACACCAACAAGAAATGTTCTTTTTGTTGGTGTCTGAAATTTGAGTGAAAAGATGAACACTTGAACATGAAAAATGGCACATTAATATAAAATAAAGTCAGAAAAATAAACAAATAGAACGTCTAGATTATCTACCAAGCCAATCAATGAAAATGATGCATGATGGGATCCGTCACATGATCATGAACTTTCAACGACATATATTTAGCTAAAACATTTCTGAAAACAGAAGTATTTTTAACATATGAAATAAGCATATGATGAACCACTAGAAAAGCTCTATGTACAAGCATGTATTTATCTAATGACTGTGAAGGAAATAGTATTAATATTCCCGACATAAATTTCTATTGATCTAGAAAAGCAGCAACCAAAACCCGAAAAATATGAATTCTTGAAGTAAAACAAATATATATTCTACTTTGTATCGGTAAAACCTAGAGATTTTATTCTATCAAATTGAAACTGATATGAAAAATTCCTGACTTGTGTGCACATGCTGTAACCAAGTATTCAGCACTGACCTTTTGTTTCATGTCTGATGCTCTTGTCTCAAACAGATGTTCCAGCTTGTCAGGATCAACCTTGACCTCTACAATGTCTTTCCAGATTGTCTCCCCTTTGGTAGAAGGATGTGGCCTCTCGGGTTGTACCATTCTCCAGTGGAGTTTCAGGGTCTTTTTCTTCTTTTTCAGAGTAGCACCAGGGGGAGGAGGCAGGTTTACATTTAAACCAGGGGCTTGCATTGGACTGCCCATCATCCCTGGGGGAGGAGGTGGGGGTGGGGCACCTGGTGGGGGTGGGGGAGGTGGGGGCAACCCCATACCAGGAGGAGGGGGAGGAGGTGGGGGCAATCCCATGCCAGGCATTGGAGGGGGTGGAGGAGGACAACCACCCATACCCATGTCTATTGGGGCCGTAGAGCCGAACACATCACAGTCATCTTCATCGTTGAGATCTGTAAAGTCTAAATCTTTGATTTTTAACGGTCTTTTTAACCGTTTACACATCTTGTCCCATTGTAGGTCACTTTCAGTTAATTTCACTTCTGGGGAAGAGGTAGGAGTTTGGGTAGGTTTGGGTGGTTCCTTGGCAACAGTTTGCCGTGATAGTTCACCCTTAGCCTTACTGATAAGTCCACTGAGATCACCTGTGGGGCGTGATAGCTCTTTGGGCCCAGTTTCTGCTTCACCATTTTCCGTAAAGCGGCTAATATTAGTTGTTACATTGTCTTTATCCTCAGCATCAAAACCTTCAACAGGCATTCGCTGTATTGCATTACCGATGTGGCCTTGATGCAGGTTTTCCTTTCGCTGAGACAAGCTATCACCTTTGAGTGACGGATGTCGTTTGAGCACGCCCGGTTCGTTTTCGGGCTGAGGTTCAGGTGACTTGTCAGTACTTATATCCTCTTTCTTTGTCTGTAAATATTTGGCCCAGCGACTGTTACTGGAGTTATTGCCTGGCTGTCCCGTGGGGGACACTGCAGTACTCATGCTGTCATTAATAACATTGTTTCTAGACTCGAACCCATTCTGACTTTGGGACAAATCACCGTTACTAAGGTAACCAGACTCCTTGGAGTAACCGTTCCTGATCTGTTGTTGGTCATCTGAAGACAAAAACATCAAAAAGTTTATATATATATACATGTATATATATCAAGATCAGTTATACCTAGTTAAACCCTCACCATAAGTATAACTGTGAAACATGTAGATAGTAATTATGGAAGATTGGTCAAGTGAATTAAAATGCTCTGCAAGTTAATAGTGAAATATCCCCTTGAACATACAGTGTATAGTGCTCCAGAAGCCCACACCAGCCAGTCATTACATCGCCATCATTTCCGTGTGGTAAGTAAAGTTAACAAAACAGAACCTTTTTATGTTAATTTTCATAACTCTGTCTGTATTTTCCTCTTGTTTTTATATAAACACAAATTACAAAGAAACACGAGATGCTACGTCTACTATCTGTCAGTCCTATTATTTGGCCCTGCACTAGCTTTTCACATCACAGCTCTACCTTGTTGTCAAGAAAAATCTACAGCATATTGAAATTGCGATAAAATAGATGCTGACATTTTGCTTGAAGATTAGAATTGTTAGATGAGCTATTCCGTCTTTGCGTATTGCAGAGTTATCTTCTCTTGTGAGCAGGTATTGATTGTTACGTCATTGGTTTGTG
>JAUMHH010229772.1:0-11747 GCA_032359455.1 Chlamys rubida
CAAACCAATGACGTAACAATCAATACCTGCTCACAAGAGAAGATAACTCTGCAATACGCAAAGACGGAATAGTTGACCGTGTGGCCTAGATGAAAGTTTTCAGTCATTCTTTTACATACAAAGTACATTATTGACATAATACAAAGCTCGGTGTTAAATTACTTTTCTTCTTGCATTTTCTTCAACTCTAATAATCTTCTCTCCTCTGCTTCCAATTCACTCTGAAAAAAGGTGTAGAAAAAATATTTGAAATTGGTTAACACTTCAAACCAGTACTGTATATAGAACCAACATAAAGGATAATCCCTTTTTACTTTATTACAATTCAATATGTTTAAGTAGTCTAAATGTTGTGTTATGGCTGTTTATTGTGAACAAAATTCCATATCATGAACTTTAAAGATGCACATCTCAATGTAATGTGCATGTGTCGCCTTTAAGGGGGATGTACAATTTCATATTTAGAATACTAGCGTGCTGGTTAATTTTGAAACATTCTAGCCGACCTATATTTTCATACTAGTAAATATTGAAAAGTTTCACAAGCTAACATAAAATCTACTAAGCCCTCTGCATTAATATTGAGCACATGAAATTGTTCACCCCTATCTTTTTGGAAATGTTCTGTATAAATAAAACCGACTGTAATCATGAAATACATTTATGAATTTGAAGTTGAAAGGCAATAAAACTTTACTGAGAGCATTCTTGCAGTTCTCCATTTCTTTCAATAATTCGTGATTTGTGAATGAATACCTTTGATTTTAAGAGGCAGTATTATAAAAGCAGATTTCATGTTAATTTGTGGCATCAAACATTTATGACATTTAAACTTTAATTCCATACCATTCCAAATGAATCTTCTGGTATATTATTCATCCCCGAAGACAATGACCTGAAACCAAAAGGACTTAAGTTTATATTTTGATGGAATCATTATGAAATCAGCAAATACATTTCTCAATCTATAAATTATAAACAGGACAGTCTACCTATCAAGGAGTAATATATGAACAAGAATTTTTCAAGAAATTGTAATAAAGATAAATTAATATATGTTTAGTAAATGTACTAGTGTTTGTGAAATGATGAATTCCTGTCTTTTGGGGATTTTAAGGTAAAGACATCTATATTAGTGTAAAAATCCTGTTTAATAGCTTATAAGAATATATATATAACTCTTAACACCTTTATAGAATATCCTGATTTTGGAGTCATATGTCATATGCCTGACTATATTGAGCTCATGCAAAATTTTAAGAATTAATTAGTCTGGGATTCAAACTATTTCTCTTTGTCTAATCTGTAGACAGGTGCTCTAACTGAGCTGTATAATTGATTCGCTAACTATAATCACCAGCCAATGATTCAGTCCAGTTTCACTAAAATCCGGCCTCCTTCATAAAAGTCTTAAAACCCTGATGGCCAATGCCACACAAAACTCATTATCTGAAAAAGTGTTGTGTGTATATTATTAGAGCAATTATATATCTTACAGAAGTGGAAAAATGCAATAGCCAGACTGGAATCGGTAACAAACCAACTTTAAGTCAGATACTAGTACTACATATAGCAATGTTACTATATAACCAACTTTAAGTCAGATACTAGTACTACATGTAGCAATGTTACTCTATAACCAACTGAGCTACCTGGTTTCAAACTGTAACAGGAGAGGAAAAATGCACGGCCAGACCGGGGTTCGAACCCGGGACCCTCCGAACTCTAGACGGATTATCTACCAATTGAGCTATCTGGTCGACAATCAACCCAGTCCAGTTCCGCTACACAAACATGCACAACAGTCCATTCATCAACTACATGAACACCTCCTTTGAATAATTAGGTAAACAAATGTAACAAGATATAGTTATAATCTGGAACCTCTAAAGTTGTAAACAGATGCTGTAACTAAATGATCAGCTACAATCAGTATACCATTTTTCATTTGTCAATACTACACCTATAGTGATTTGATTCAACTAAGTCCTAGCTGTCCAACTAAGTTCATCCCTCCTGCAACAAAGCTTTCCTCTCTGAAAGTATTCAAGTCCCTATGTAAACTTATGTGGCCAGTTGCAATTAGATAACAAATGTAAGAGTGGATATATGATCTGATATGCAATGGTCAGAATAATATTTGAACACTTTCAACATTATAGACACTCTTATTAAACCAAATATGCTACCTGGTCACTGGCAATCAACTATAATATGAATGCTATTGTTGCTAGTGAGCAAAAAAAAGGTTTCTTGTATCCTACTCCTATATTTTTTTTCAATTAGGTGTTACAGTCAGAGATCATATGTTATTTTCTGTGGGAAAAAAAAGTAAAAAGTTCATTTTTTTAATAATAATGAATAGTTTAATAATTGGCTATACACATGAGTTTGCTGTTAAAGAGAAAATATAAGAGTATATGATAAGACTATTTAGAACAAGCCCGTTGTGTTCAAACTGAATTGACTGCAGATGGAAATGACAGAATGACCGTACGGTTTTCTTGGGGTGCTGTCCTCAGCATCATAGAACTCGTCCATCTCGCTGTCCGACGACATGATGAATGGATTACTTGGTGAAAACGAATGACATATTACAAACCAAAACAATGGTTAAAATAAATAAGAGTTATGTATTCGTAAAATTGACCAAATTTGGTTACACATCTCTGATTTGGTCAATATTCTTCCTCCCTCTTCGCCATACTTGTTTTGCTTCGGAAACCACCGACATTTACGGGTGATATAATAATAAATTCCGAGAATCCCGAACAGAATTTGTTGTTTGTTTCTTTGTGTATATTCCATGAAATCAACAGCCAAAAGCATTTGTGAAATAATAACTGGCGCGTTTGTTTAATCAGGGAAATTGTCAGCAGATTGAACAGTGATTCATCTAATGCCAAACCAAGACTATTTATATCACCCGTCGATAAAGTATTTCCCATAATTCCTCTTTCTTCATACAAAATGGAGGACCTTGTGGTCGAGGTCTGCGGCGCTAACGGGGCATATTACAAGGTATAGCCGAATTTTGTTTATATAATAGTATAGCTACTGATATGACTTGTATTTAACATATCTACTAACTCTTGTGCAACCATTTGGTTGTTAAACTATTCATGATTTCCCATAATAAGTACCGTTATAAATGTTGATGTTCTACATCCATAACGGTGTTTTCTGTTTGGCCGGTTTCGGCGTCTCGTTTCACTTTCAGATATCGTTTTACTAGCGATACTATTTTACGAAAATTGGACGTTAAATCAGCGGAATTAAATCTGGTATATAATGAATGCTTAACTTATATCAGCTTTAAGAAAGTTTGTTTGATTCGCTCCTCATAAAGAACGGATACATGCCCAAATGATGAGTCACGATTGTATCTTTCTTATCTGTTGATTTTCCAGCTTCCCCAACATTTTCGTGTCATCGATCAGACTGCAGACACTCCTGCCAGTTATCTGATCTCCGAAATCATAATCGAATGGTACTAAGCAAACAAAAAAAAAAAAAATATATCCACACAAAGTTGTTTAATTTGGACATAGTGAAAAATCTGTTTCTAACTTTCTAACATGATTAAGTTCAGATAAATTGATGGATAGAAAGAAAATACAAATCTACAAACGTACTTAACACTTTATAAAGTAGAGAGAACAGTCTTAAAGTTGTGTATCTAATTGGAGTATGTGTGTTCAATTCTACAACCCAAGGCTAAGTAAACATGTATGGTACATACAGAAACAACCCAAAATTTGTTTGCAGAATTTATTATGTATTTTTTGCATGTTTGTTGTATCTGTATAATACTGGAAGAGACCTTGATACCAACTATGATTCCAGGGTTGTCTTTGGAGGAGTTTGTCTGGGATTTAATTTGTTAATACTAGAGTTTTAAAAGTTTTGAAGTCTGAAGTTTATACCAGATCTTCTAGGAGGTTGTTCCAATCAGTGGTGGTATGTGGAAAGAATTAATTAAGTTCTTATAAATGTCATTCTTATACTAAAACTGCCAGAAATTTCTACTGTTCTTTGCTCTGGTCTGATTATTTGATGCAGCCCAGACTTGTTCTACAGGTATAGCCACTTCACTAACTTTTAGAAGTTTAGCGAGTGGCTGAGGTAGTATACATGTATATTATATTTAATAAAAGAGGCTTAAATTACCTACCTCATAAACTTTCACATGAATCAGCTTGTCACCTTAATGCCGGTAAGGAAATACAAAGTCAGAATTTATACATTTTTTTCTCTGACATCCTGATATTTTTTCAAATGTATCATTTTCAAATGTTTACTTCCAGTATACATAGAAAATCTGAGAGTTGTATGTACAAAACAATATGCCAAAAAGTGGAGTGCAGTTCTAGACTGCATGTCTGACAGCAGGGTACAAGTAGATCCTATATCCTTTTTTTGAAGGATGAGAAATTGCAGTAATTTTATTGCAAATGTAACCAACATTTTACTTCGAACAAAGTTTGTTTGCAACTGATAAATTTTACTTTCACACGGGAAGTATACAAGCCCCCATCATATACCATGTGACGGCCAAATCATATGACTTTTTTCGAAAACAATGTATTATTTGTGTACCTTCACACACATTTTATTAGCTGTAATAATATGAAAGGTTTAAATTTAGAGAAATGGTAGTAAAGAATCACAGCAGAACGAGAAAAATTTAACTGACAAGACCAAAGCTCAAACTTCAAACTTGAGATACATGTTCTAGATCTAGATTCCAATTTAAATCCACCTCCTGCAGGTCTCTGGTGATCTACCAGGTTCCAGTCCAGATCTAAACTAAATTTCTGTCCTGTTTGTAAGTCTTCATCCCAATAGACAACAATGTTTGTAATCCAGCCACCAGTTCAACCTTGCCGAACAGTTAAATAAAACAGCGATTTGTGAAGTACAGGCACCATTTTATAGCAGAGTGAGAGTGGAAAACATTCGATGGTGTAGACCTACTGACCAGAGTTTAGAGTTTAAATTCGTAACTGCTAAACTCGAGAATATTTCATCATAAAAGATTCAAGAACATGAGATTTGCTCTTGTTAGAAAAGTGGAACAGATTGATGTGATCACAAGTCAAACAGTGGTTATTTCAGTGTAGTGGTTTTAACAGTGACATTTAGACTGTTCATGACTAACCCTGTGTTTCCAGACTTGGTATGACCAATTACCTAATAAGGCATTACCACTGGACAAAATAACTTACTTCTAGAAAATGGGGGGACCCCCCAATTTTTGTTTGTCAGTATTTTTTTTCGTCAAATTAAGACACAAAACTTATTACTTTATGATTATGGTATTCTTCCAACCAAAGATTTTTCTTTTCTTTTCTGAACATTAATATTTCAAAACAATTGTTAGCATAATATATTTGGGGTGTAGTGAAAAATATGGGTCAGTCATTAAAAAAACTGTTCCTAAAGAATTTAAGTATGGGTATAGGGATTTTGACCAGCTATTTTGTCATGAAGCAGGTTTCATTCCTTGGTCTCCCCAAGCCAGCATTAACTCATTCACCCCTGAAATTTCATAATGAACTATTCCAACCTTTGAATATGAAGAGTTCAAATGTGTCTTCAGGGGTGAATGAGTTAAGAAAGAAAAAAGTTCATGGTGACCCACTTTTGATATGCCTGTAATTAATATATTTGGTTCAAAGTAACCTGTCAAAATAACTGAAACTGCATTATATATACAGGAAATGTTTTTATAGTTGATACATTAATTGTTTTTGAAATTGTAAAATGTTATAAAACAAACTTTTACATTGAAAATTCTTGGAATAATAAAACAGTTATAAAATACAAATGTTTGCAAAAAACAGATCCTCTATAGCTGATGCTGCAAATCCCCAACCAGAGGTGTTTGATTCCATATTATTATTATAGTGGTAGCTGCAGGCAGATTTTGAAAAAGATATTAGCCAGACCAATACCCATACATTTGGATGAATACTGAAATCTACTAGCCCTGTTCATAATATAAGGCTATAGGAATTGTATGTACACACCTGTATTTGAAGGGGGACCTATAATTAAGCTGCTGAGTCTCATTCCCATACAATGTAGAATACATGTAGATGGCATGTAGAAACACACTTTAATAAAATCATGGGAATACATATAAGATGACTAGTAAACTGTTTGTATCTGTTACATAATTAGTTGATGATGGCAGCATGTACACCTACACTAAATAGTACACCAAGATAGTACACGTTGGGCGATAGGCAGGAACACAGATAAACACAGATTATACAGAGGCTGATCACCTTACACTCATACAGATGATATGCCACAGAAATACATTCCAGCAGCACCCAGAATCAAAACCAAACATCTTCAATAAAATCAGCATCATATATCAATAAATGTTGTTAGATATCAAACACAGGTTACTGTTGTAATACAGACTACAAGTATTACCGGTATGTATGACAGATATTCTGATTCTTCTAGAATATACAATGATACAATTTGTGAAAACAAGAAAACAGAATTATATATGAATCAGCAGAAGAAATCTCACATGGTTATCTTTTAAGGATTCCTGTACCACTGCCAATAGCTTAACCATGTATTACGAAATATATTTTCCAGCGGGATAATTATACCTAGTGAAAACTCAAACCGGTATACGGTATAGAACTTTCCACAGGCTTTTTCAGAATTGATGTAGTTTTGATCTAAAAAGAAAAAAATCATAATTCATAATGTAAATGAAGCAGAGAATTTCTTTTTTGATGGAGCAGTGCTTTCTTGAAATATAAGATAAAAAATATAACTATCAATATTATATTATATTCTGAAAGCAGAAAATAACTAACATTATTTTGTAAGGCTACAATGGAGGGAAGAATAATTTTTATTTTTTTTTCTCCAATAAAACTATTTACAGCATATTATAATTAAGAAATAACATTCCTTTGTCATATCAAATCAGTAAGACAACTTGTAATGAACAACACTATAATTTTGTGTATATATATATATATGACGTGCAAATAGCAATGTTCTATATTATTTATTGAGGAGAGGAAAAATGAAATGGTTCGGAGTTTGATTCAAGCTCAGGACTTGTGAAATAACAACTGAATTTCCACAATGTAAATTAGGGAGGTTACTGTATTTTTATTTTTTGAAAAAAACTGCAGTTGGACTCGGGTGTTTTTCCTTCAGTGGCACATGGGATTCTTAATATAAGAGTGCAATAGAAAGGACAATGTCAAACACAGTATAGTACTAGTATGAAGTTTGGATAAAACGTTACTACATGATACATTTTTTGTTGGCACAGCTTTCAATACAACACAAACAAAAGAACAAAAATGATATCAAATTACATAACACAATAATTGAAGATGTTATGATGGTAGGTACTAAATTAATGCAAGATCCTTCAGGTTTTGAGGTTTATATCACAGATAACTTAAAGGCTGAGCAATTATTGCAGTGTACCTGAATATTAACACCATAAATATAGAAATTTAAAAAAAAAAAACATATTATAGACTCATTATTTGTATAATTAAGTACAGTGTATGTACTTTCTTTGGCCCCTATATATGCATACACCAGACTTCAGATATATTGACAGACAGATGTCAAAATATCAGAAGTCTGGTGTATGGGCCAAAAAATCTTGGACTAGTATGTATTATATACGTAAACAAAGACGTACAACATGTTTTCATGTTATAAACTTGATATCACACAAGTTACAAATCATCTTGCAGTTTTGAAAAATGCATGTACGTATACTAATAAAATATAATTTCAAAAGTGAACAAATCAACACCACACATCCCCAACCATCTGTATTTAGGGTATCATGCAAAGGCCCTGTGTTTTCCAGGCCAAGCAGAAGGTATGACATACACATTGGTTCTATATATAGCTGGATTAATCATTAAATAGCCATGCGTTTTGATTTCAAACCACTTCAGCTAGGTTGGCCATTGTGGGTTGGCAGTGTAGGTGTAGCTCCTCCACCTTATAAATAGACCATCCAGCTTTATTTTGAGGATCCCCACCACTACTGCACACAGCTGGTGTATCCAGATTGTTATGGGGTCTCTGTGTATCAGGCCTCTCCGTCTGTGTATGTCACTGTACCTTATAGTGTAATGCTCATGTGTTTGTCGGTACATACATTAGAAAATGATCCCTCCCCACCCTGGGGCCCCCACAGAGAAACACACTACAGTAGTTATGCTATATCAGAGATTTCTGGAAACCAGAACTTTTGAGTTGACCTTAACTTGATCGTGTTTGGCAAGAGGAACTGTTTTTTTTTTTCAAACACTCATGTACTTCATGTATACCAAGTGGAACTTGAGCAGATTGATTGTTTTGCAATTGTCAATCCCTTTCCTATTATATTCCTCTCAAATCTACTTGTACACCTCTCAATCTGTTCTAGTCTGTCTTCTCTAATAGGTTACGAATTCCTCTCTAGACACTTCAATCTAATACACTTTTCCTCTAATAGCAGCAATTCCTTTTATGTACCTATATATCATATAAAAGAATAGTCATGTCTCCCTTCATTCCTTTATAGATCACAGCTGGATGACAATGTGGGCTGGCACTATTTTTAACAGTTGAACCTTCTAAACTTAGCACAGATTTTCCTTATTATGTCATAACCAAGATGCAGTGTAGTTTTTTTGCCAGTCTGAAATCTAAGTTGGCCACGTGCACCCTGACCATTATTCCATCTGATTGGCCGAAACATTTTCGATTTATCTTCAAAAAAAGTTACAGTGGTTGAAACTGACTCCTAACACCTAAGTTTTAAAAAAAAAATCCTGATGCTGTCCTGCTGGAAATTGTTGTTACTTTTTGTGCCAATCTAAATTCCAAAGTGTGAATGTAATAATTGAAGATGTGTGTGCCCTTGCCCCTGACTACAGAAGATTTTTTGTGCTTCTTCTATAGATAACAGATAAGACCATTAATTAAGGCTCCTTTGGTCTCTTTATTATAGCTAGGCTGTATATAAAAAATATTTCCATCTCCTCTCCTCTTCAATCTTTATATTTTACTATCCCGTATATATGTCCTTTCACCTACTCCCATCCATCTTCACCCAATCCTTCCATCATTCCTTCCTAGTTTCTATTACCTGTATGCTGTTTTCAAAACACATTTTCCTTAACGTGCAACATACATATACCTCTTAAAATTTGACTATTTTCCCAATGGGGCATGGGACATGAAGGTCTATTTATTCACTGCACTTCCAAGTTGAAATCCCCATCATTATTAAAAGTGATCATTGCAAAAGATTACATTGGTCACACTCACTGTATCAGACAGTGTTCAATGGCAGCTTTGTTATTTTGCTCAATTACTCATCTGATCTGATGATACAAAACCATAATAGACATTTTTGGGGTGAACGATGTACTTATTAACAAAAAAGTCTTCTAGAAATTATAAATTTCCAGGACAGTCGAATGAATGGAGCAATTAGGATAAGAATTCAAATTATATTTCAAAACCCCTGGGGGTACCTTGATGAGAGCAGGTACCCTCATTAAGTCAAAAACAGTAGTTTTTAGGTTACCTGATGAGCTTTAGCCGTTTTGGAAAAAAACTATTTCAAACTTAAAATCAAGTTCTAATAGGCCGATTTAACTGAAACTCAGTCTAGGATGATCAACTCAGGGTCCTGACAAACTTAACTTAATTCATATACTTAACTATTTTTTACTCAAATTGGTAGGGATGATTGACATAATTATCTCCACTTCATATTTCAACACAAAAAAAAATACTGTAGGACTCAGGTGGCTGTGAAGCCCCATGTTAACTGTATGACATGGAGAAAATATGCATGATATGATGCACTACAATGTTAACTGATAATTAATAAACCTGTGCTCAGTGTAAGCCCATTCCCTTGTTGGACTTGACAGGTATGATGTTAACAGAGACGTTTCTGGGTAAATGCCCATTCTGCAAAAAAAAAAAGATCTTGTTTATCTGTTAACAGTACAGATTCAAGTTTTTTTTTTAGTGCTGATACATGTACATATGGCTAAATTTTTGGCCACATAACCAAAACTAATCGACATTTTTTCCCCAACTTAATCAAGAAATAAAAAAATAAATAATGTGTGCTTTATAAACAAGCATTAATTCAGAAAATCCTGTTCTTTCATGTTAAAGAAATGAGAAAAAATGTGTTTAGATGTTTTTCAATATCTGATTAAGATTTTTCAGTTTAAGGACCAGTACTTTGGCAATCCCCCAAAATACCCAGGAAACCCACTGTCACTGCAATATGGAACTACATGTATAGCTAGACAAAATGTAGCTCTGTCTGTATCACTTTGATATATCTCATATCTCTTGTCGCCTACAATGGCCAAATTTTAAATGATATTACCTCATAGATACTGGAATTGGTACTGTATTGTGTGACAATATATACAGAGTTATTGCCCCTTGCATTGTGTGACACTATATACAGAGTTATTGCCCTTTGTTTATTTTTTTTTTAAGTTTGTTGTTAGATTGGGGACTACATATTGCTAGAATTGTAGTATGGTTCCTTTGCCTGCTTGTTATAAATTATACGTATTGTACATGTTTCTATATGAGTTACTTTGTTCTTTTTTGCAGAAAGCGAAATATAGTAGTAATGCACAGTAAATATAATACTTTAGAAAAGCCAAAAGTATTCAAATGGTTTGTACATACACTAAATACCTTTCTTTCTTTTTCCAGGCCTTTGTGAAGAACATACATGAAGAAACAATAACTGTGCAATTTGAAAATGAGTAAGTTTCTTGTTTTATTTTAGACAATAGAGATCCACATTCTGTATGATTTATATGCCATTTAAAGATTAAAAGCTAGCTATACAAATTGCAATGCAGCATACAAATTATATGTACCAGTGTAAATAACCTACACATTTTTATGCATAACCTTTATTTTTTTTTCTCAAAATAGAGGGGGGTTAGACTTTGTTTTAATAACCATTGGTCAAGTTATACCCACATGTATATAGGGTGGTCGGGTGGCACAGTGGATAACACACTTGCCTTAGCTTTCACCAATGCGACTGGGGTTTGATTCCTTGATCAGACATGAAAAGGTATGGGGTCGCCTCCTGACCACGGGGGTTTTCTCTGGGTACTTCAGTATCCTTCCACAATAAGACCTCTGCACACTAATTATATAACATAATAATATTTTTGTAACATTTATATAGTTAAATCCAGAATCTGAAGAGTGGAAGATTTATTACATATAACAGGTTTTAAACAGGATGACAGGTGGGTTTCCTCATAAACTTACGTCATATGAAGTGGACAGACAGTGGATATATTCCTTTTTTTCACAGCTGGCAGCCAGAACAACAGATCAAGTTCAGCTGTGCGAGGTTGCCTCCGAAGGTGGTGGTGAAAAGGACGGACTATGTGGAAGGGGAAATGGTGGAGGTAGGTACAGAAACTGGCACATTTCTTCTCCTCTGTACCCGCTCAGTCTATCATTATGATATTAAATAATGCAAATATCTTTGTTGTGGAAAGTTAATTTCTATATTGTAAATGGTATAAAAAGATATAATAGCAAATTGTTGTACAATATTGAGTAGAAAACTAAAAAGTGCCTCTTGTCTCTTGTGCTTACTTGATCACCCCATTACACCAGTAGCAGTCTATGATTATACCCGACAGATGATCCCAGCCTGAATGTCCATAATCTAA
>JAUMHH010229783.1:0-11746 GCA_032359455.1 Chlamys rubida
TACATGCTAAATTCAGGGTTGACGTGACGTTGATGGATTGTTGACATGACGTCATTGTATTGTTGAAGTGACGTCATACCATTGTTATGAATAGGGAAATCCCCCCGTCTCAACCCTAGGGTGAGACAAGGAAATCTCACACCGGTAAAAAAGCAGATACACCTGTCCAGGGTAAGAGAAATCCTAGCTCACGCATGCAAAAATGTTTTCCCTCTAGGTCACATGATGCCGTCAAAAGTCTCACACATTGGAAAACCCAGTGGAGGGAGATTTCCCACACTGGGCTCCTAAGAAATTGGCAACCCTGGCATAACAATCTAAGGGACATAGTTTTGACTTTGAAAATCATTCAACAACCAGAAAGTCTGTGAACAACATACCCATGTTACTGACAGCCATATTACACATGTGGGAGATGGCTTCACGTTGCTCGTGGGAAGGATAAGCATTCTCATTGAAGCAGGTTTCCAGCACCTCCAGGTGTTTTTCTCGGAAGGTGAAGCGTTCTCGTCGCTGATGGGGGATGAAGATTTCCTGACCGTCTGGCAGTTTCACTTTTTGACTAACCATTGAAAGAGCACCTATAATATACAAGGTAAAGAAAAAAACTGTTTTAAGTCCGACGTCTAAATGGACAATTTACCCAAATTTAAGTAACACATACAAAGGTAGATTATGTTTTCTCTTGGTGTCCTTGTCTAACAATCAGTATCCAATGTTTCCATTCCTTGTCAATATTTTCTACCTGACTGAAAACCATTTCAATAGCAACAGCAGTACAATTCTCTACATTTGTTGATGGGAAACAAACTAAATGTGAGCATGAGATTTCTTTCCCTCAAAAAGACATGATTATCATTTCCCCGCCATGACTAAATCTGTGAAGTGTTGGAGCAAACCGGTATGTCCTAATCTTTTCTGAGGAGTTCTGATTTATTTCCGATTGTCCTCCGCAGTTTTTATTACATTTTACCTCCCTGTTGTTCAATCTAGATTTGTAAGTGTCAATGTAATATACTCACCTGATTGTGTGCTGCCTGGAGAGGATGAAGTTGGTTGAGGAGAGGAATTAGACACGGTTTTCTTGTAGGTGAGGTACCAGGTAAAGAAGCTCTGCATACAGTGTTGAGGGATACCACTGTATTCTCCCTGTAAAAACTGGGTGGCAGTGGCAAAGGTTTGGCCTGAAACCATACAACAAAGCAGTGTTACAGAATTAAAGCTTGAAGATTTCTGCTTGCACACTAAGGTATGTATTATTACTATACGATTACTAAGGTTGACCTATATTTTTATTTTACCAGGTAATACAATTGACTCAATGGCCTTACACCTTAATGTAAAATTTGCACAAACTTTATATCTGTTATATGATGTATTCCTCTGTGAATATGAAAACCCTGGTACCAACTCAACCCCTACAGTATAAATAACCACTTGCCATGTTGTGGCCTTAGTAAATGTGAACACCCTGGTACCAATCCTTTCCTTCTAGTAAATAACCTAGCTTACATGTTGAGGGCTTCCCCCTATAGCAGTGTACTTGCCTAGTAAATGTGAACACCCTGGTACCAATCCTTCCCTTCTAGTTAATAACCTAGCTTACATGTTGAGGGCTTCCCCCTATAGAAGTGTACTTACCTAGTAAATGTGAACACCCTGGTACCAATCCTTCCCTTCTAGTAAATAACCTAGCTTACATGTTGAGGGCTTCCCCCTATAGCAGTGTACTTACCTGTCATCGAGGCGATCTGTCCCAGCTGTATGTTGTACTGACTAACAAACCAGCGAACCTCGTCCCCAGCCTTCGGGACACCTTGCCTGTGAAAGTCAGAAACATATGGGATGTTGATAGAAAAATTGCATACATCATATTTTGTGGTTGTCTATATGTATTGAAAGTATTTTCAGAACAATTTATCATTATATACATCAATACGATTGTTTTCTGTTTCTTCTATTGGTTGCATTGGATAAATGATCTATTTGACTAAATAGAAATCAAATTTGGTTTAAAAGATCTAGAGTTACATCATTGTTGATTTTGAGGAGTGTACAGAAAAAAATACCTACTTTAAAAATTCTCGTAGCTCAGTGGCAATTTCTTCAGAGATGTTTGATGCAGATGCTGAGCTGGTGTTGCTATTTTCCTCATCAATAACACAAGTGATTGTGTTGTCTATGTCGTCAACAAGGTCTATTGTTTCAGTGCGTGGTCGCTTAGGGGCCTGACGTTCAGGGAATGCTGGTTGAGAGTTTATACGGGTATTTGTTGTCATCGACACCGGGTACACTGGATTAGAGACTGGATGAGATCGGTAGTTGGGGGTGTTGTGTTGCTGGGAGGCAGGGACATTGTTTGCCTGTGTGGATGACAGTGAGGAATGGTCACCTTGGCCTGTTACCGAACCTGGATGACTTGCCCTGGAGACTGTGGACACTGGTGTACGAGGATGGGAGGGTTGGGTGTGGTTACGGGCCGGCACAGCTGGCTGAGACAGGGACACTGGCACGCTATACAGCAGACCTAACTCATTGTCTAAACGGTCAAACGAATCAAAAGCCTGAGCCACCTCCTCCTTGGTAATACCGCTGTTCCTCAGCCTCCGTATCAACTCAATCTGCTCTATGGAGAACATTTGTCGGCCACCCCCAACACGCCCTGACATTGTCCCTACAGCTCACTGGCTGTATAGCTGCCACACAGCCCTAGGGCTCTCTGTGCTTACTGAAATCAGTATTTTAATGTATCTGAATTAAACACATATACAGACATATTATTTCATTGGCTTAATGTTGACATGGTATTAAGAATTTATTATGATAACAAAAAATACACATACATATACAAGTATGTGTGTGCAGGCACACAAATTACAATATGCATTTTAAATGGAAAATCATCTATAATTTTCTAATGATTATTTATTGTACATAATTAATATAAAAATATATTAAGTTGAAATAGTATTTCATTTCTCAAAGACGCATGGCATACATTATAATAATGTCAAATTTTCTTTTTTTAGATTGTATTTTTTTCCAAATATTCAGCATTCTTATATTTTTTCCAATCAACAAATTTTGGGGCAAATAAAAAAAAAATATATATATAATTTTATTTTAACCGAGGACAGAACACGTATATTTGTGTTCCATTTGGAATAGCACTATGCTTATTATCATGATCAGTACGGTTCAGGCTCTTTATTTTTCTAAAATTTCTCATTATTGCTGATGCAAACATACAATAAAATCCATTGTTTGGGTTAACGTTTAACGTTGTTCGCTGTCGGCGACACCTCGTCTGTGCACTCATCTCTTTGTTTGATATCCGTGGTTATAATTACCGGTTACTAACCTGCCGTGAAACACCTGCAATACTCTTCATTCCTCCTGCATACTTCTGATTCAGATTAACTTTAATTACTGATCTATTAAAAGACAAAAAACGACTTAACCACGAAAACCTAGTTAGGCGTCTCCATCTTGAATCTCATTACCGAACACGTTGACATGCAAAACGAGGTTATCCACGCTTCGTTGATTTTCTAACACGTGGTTAGCTTTGTTGACATCGGGCTTACCAATGTTCGGTCACTCAGATTAACACGGCGACGTATAAGTTACTCGTGTATTATTTAGTACGCATTGTAACAACTCAGTAAATCTTCAGCCTGATGATTGGCTAAGAATGACACGTCTCGTTGATCACGGTCATACAGCGGTTAGACATGATCGCCTCGCTTGTTTATTGCACTCCAAAACCATGTGATAACGAGGGAGGTACACGGAACAGCGTATACAATAATGTTTACAATTGAGATACCATTTTTGGGACAAATTAACGTACGAAATGTATATTTCGAATAATATGATATAAATTATTCATATTTGGAACTGTTAAGGTAACATAAACAGAACTAAAAGTGTTAGAATTAATTTTAAAATAAATCGCTGGAGAATAACGGAATAGCCAAATTTCCTTTAACTTAAGCGACTTTATTGTTTGGTTTCTATGTGCTCGAAAAAAACGTGATCGGTGACGGAAATGTCTAATTGGAACTTCTCTTGAGTGTAATAAGTGCAGAAGACCGAATTGCAGCAACAAATCGAAGGAAATATCAAAAATCTGACGCTACCAATGGTGTATTCAATGACAGCGTGCAGGTAATCCGATGTCATGATGATCAGCGCGAGGGCTTTCCGAGATGAACTGGGGAGTCGGTAATTAAGCGACCATGTCTCGGGACTCGTGCAGGCATGCAGGTAAAAGATCCAGGTAGTGTTCTATAAAACAAAGGCAGATTTACAAACACACACAACAAGGTGATTGTTATCATAATACTTAATCATGAATACGGAGCAGTCAGATGTGATTGAAAATTCCGTGACTGTGGAAATCAAAGACAAGACAGAAGACATCAACCAGTTTGACTCTGTGTCGAATGTGCGTTCTCAACCGGATAGGTCTAGAGACATGCTAGCAAAACAGGCTCTAAAGGACTCAACCAACACACAACACATGGACAGTAACAAGCGACTCGAGGGAGGTGGCACCACATACAGCCAGGAAATGACCCCACATATGGCTCCCCCTCAAAAGTTGAAAAAAGTGAAGAGAGGTATATTTATTTCCTATTCCCCTGATGCTGGGTTTGTAGAGAGAAAGTTTGTGGTAGACACAGTGCGGCAGCTGAAGGAAAACAATCTCGCAGAGGATATTTGGTTTGATAAGGATGAAAAAAATACTGACAGCCCAGTGTGGTTCTCTCTTCGCATGGAGGCAGTGGAAAAATGTCGGGCTTCCATTCTCTTCTTCTCCCCAAGTTACTTTTCATGTCCTGTGTCGATGTACGAAAGTAAAACACTTCTTCAAAGACGAAGACAAGACCCACACTCAGTAGCCATATTTCCAATCATCTTTTCACCTTTAGACAACACAGAAATTCCTAAAGACTATTTCTTATTAATAAAACATGCTGTAGATTTAAGTAAGGACCATTTCAAAAAGAGCCTAGCTGAGAAAACGTCAGTAGTGATAGGAGGCGTTATGGAAGAACTAGAAAAATATGCCTCCATGAACATACCTCCCACACCTGTGACTCCCCCTGACACGGAATTCACAGAGGAGTACAAAAAGAAGAAGATTTGCCAGTGGGGTGCTAGTGACCTACAGGAATGGCTGTTCAATTTGGGAATAAAGGAGTTTTATCGCCAGAGTTTGGCTGAAAATATGGTGGATGGATTTCTTCTAATGTCACTGACGGACCACGACATGATACAACATCTAGGAATTGACAGTCGCGTTGTCCGCAAAAAAATCATGCAGCAGATTCTGATCACCCTGGATTCGGAACACAAACAAAAAGATAACTGGCACCTACGAGCACGCGCTTTACGTGCCAAACCCGACGTCATCTACCTGGTGTATGATCCGGCTGATGTCAGACTTGCACAAAACATCAAAGCTGACCTTAAAAAGAAAAATCTGCAGGTAAGGAATAACCCATACAAACAGATAATATACACATACAGGGACTGGTTACTTCAGCGGGTGGTTCAATTTCACAGGTTATTATTTTCAAATTTAAAAATCTATGCTGTTACAACACATATATATACAAGTATACGTAAGCTTGGCACCCTGAGTGGAGCTGTCTGTTACCTGTGCATGCATGTGTCTCTCACAGCAGGGACCATATTTCATTGTTTTTGTTTTATAAATCATACACTGTACTCTATCCTGTTATAAGCAGAGCTGGTAAAAAACTTGTAGAAGAGGTTATCTTAATTTAGTTTATGTATAATAAAGTTTACTGGAAACACAAGTCTGACATCTCAATCTTAACTTGAGAAAACAGTCAAAAGACTGCGATAAAAGTCACAATCTCTGACAAACTATAACAGTTGACAAACTGATGAACTATAACAGTCGACAAACTGACAAATTATAACAGTCAACAAACTGACAAATTATAACAGTCACAAACTGTTAAACTATATCAGTCACATACTGACAAACTGTAACAGTCCACAGATTGACAAACTGTAACAGTCCACAGATTGACAAACTGTAACAGTCACAGACTGGCAAACTATAACAGTCACAGACTGGCAAACTATAACAGTCACATACTGACAAACTATAACAGTCCATAGATTGACAAACTATAACAGTCACATACTGACAAACTATAACAGTCCACAGATTGACAAACTATAACGGTCCACAGATTGACAAACTGTAACAGTCCACAGATTGACAAACTATAACAGTCCACAGATTGACAAACTATAACAGTCACAGATTGACAAACTATACCAGTCACAGACTGACAAACTATAACAGTCACAGATTGACAAATCATACCAGTCACAGACTGGCAAACTATAACACAGTCACAGTCTGACAAACTATAACAGTCACAGATTGACAAACTATAACAGTCACAGATTGACAAACTATAACAGTCCACAGATTGACAAACTGTAACAGTCCACAGATTGACAAACTATAACAGTCACAGATTGACAAACTATAACAGTCACATATTGACACATTGTAACAGTCCACAGTCTGCAGTCTGACAAACTATAACAGTCCACAGACTGACAAACTGTAACAGTCACAGATTGACAAACTATAACAGTCCACAGACTGACAAACTATAACAGTCCACAGACTGACAAACTATAACAGTCACAGATTGACAAACTATAACAGTCCACAGACTGACAAACTATAACAGTCCACAGATTGACAAACTATAACAGTCACAGATTGACAAACTATAACAGTCCACAGATTGACAAACTTAATAACAGTCACAGATTGACAAACTATAACAGTCACAGACTGGCAAACTATAACAGTCACAGATTGACAAACTGTAACAGTCACAGACTGGCAAACTATAACAGTCACAGATTGACAAACTATAACAGTCACAGACTGGCAAACTATTACAGTCACAGTCTGACAAACTATAACAGTCCACAGACTGACAAACTATAACAGTCCACAGATTGACAAACTATAACAATCCACAGATTGACAAACTATAACAGTCACAGACTGGCAAACTATAACAGTCCCCAGATTGAAAAACTGTAACAGTCCACAGTCTGACAAACTATAACAGTCACAGATTGACAAACTATAACAGTCACAGACTGGCAAACTATAACAGTCACCGATTGACAAACTATAACAGTCACAGACTGACAAACTATAACAGTCCACAGACTGACAAACTGTAACAGTCCACAGACTGACAAACTATAACAGTCACAGATTGACAAACTATAACAGTCACAGATTGACAAACTATAACAGTCCACAGACTGACAAAATATAACAGTCCACAGTCTGACAAACTATAACAGTCCACAGTCTGACAAACTATAACAGTCACAGATTGACAAACTATAACAGTCCACAGTCTGACAAACTATACCAGTCACAGATTGACAAACTATAACAGTCAACAGACTGACAAACTATAACAGTCCACAGTCTGACAAACTATAACAGTCCACAGACTGACAAACTATAACAGTCTACAAACTGACAAATTATAACAGTCACAGATTGACAAACTGTAACAGTCCACAGTCTGACAAACTATAACAGCTAGTCCACAGACTGACAAACTGTAACAGTCCACAGACTGACAAACTATAACAGTCCACAGATTGACAGACTATAACAGTCCACAGATTGACAAACTATAACAGTCACAGATTGACAAACTATAACAGTCACAGATTGACATACAGCACAGTCACAGACTGACAAACTATAACAGTCACAGATTGACATACAGCACAGTCACAGACTCTGACACTTCAACAGTCACTGACTGGCAATTAATTAAAGTATAGCAATCACAGATTGACAAACTATAACAGTCACAATTAACTAAAAAATCATAATAAGTTACTGAGACAAACCCAAGTCTCATGATCTACAACAGTAGAATACGAAATCAGTGAGACACAAACATACAAATATATATATTTGATATGTTATGCAAGTTTTCAAACTTTTATCTAAATACATGAAAATCAGGGCTGGAATGGTTGAAGGATTACTCAGAGTAGTTTGGGTACGAGTGCTACACTGTATTTTGGTTTATAATAGGATTCCGGATGCTTAAATCATATGTATTGACCGAAACTGAAGACGCCATTGTTTTATTATGTATATCATTTTACATTAGTCACTCCTCATATCACATTTGAATCAATATAAAACAACAGGTGGCTTAGCCTGTTATAGTTTGTACTACCTATAATCTACATATACTGTGGATTTTACAGAGATTTACAGCCTTGTCACATGACATCTATCCTTGTTGTTAATTTACAACAGGCATAAAATAAAATGATTTACAGTTTAAAAAAATATTTTTCAACGTTGAAAGTGAATTGAAATGACCTGGTAATCTTGTTATTTATTTAGTGTCTCTCCTTAATATTCTGAACAAAGAAATCACTGATAAAAAAATATAATCTGTATTCAGTCTTTATACAGTCAATAATTCAACCAGAAAAGTAAATTCATTTTTCTCGGAACATGATTTAAAAAAAATGAAGAAACATATAATGTATAAAATCCTGACAACATTAGTAACTAACTCTGTATGGTTCAACTTGTTCAAAATTAATGGCACTTTAATTACAATTTTGAGAAATATGTACCTTTTGATTTTCACATTTTGTAAATGAGTGCATTAAAATCTCATTTCCTGTCATAAACAAAGTTGGCATTGAAATAAGCAGTGATGTTTTTTGCTCAGTTTTACTGCCAAATACAGGCTGTTTTCCCCTTGCTTAAAAGTGTCTTATTTTCCCAAAATGACCAAAAACTGAAGAATATTATTCCCAATTTGAATACAAATAGTGCTTCATTTTCCCAATTCATAAAAGAACTGGCTGTTGTAAAATTTAAGTAACAAAAACACTGATAAGATATAGATTAGTGTGGTGGGAACTCTCCTGCATCAAGTTATTAGCTCACCAAGGTCACTTAGAGTGGTGATGTTTGGCCAGGTAGCATGCTGGGATGAAAAGTTATCAAGTTCATTTAAATGAATGATCTTGACCTAGTATAGCTTCTAGGTCAAATGGGTCAAATGAGTTAAAAACTTTAAACAACTTCTTCTGAATAGCAAAGAGGCTTAGGATGATGTTAATTGACCAGCAGCATGTTTAAATTAATGACCTTGACCCACTTTCAAGGTCACATAATTCTATTGTGAATGACTTCTTGAGAATAAAAAAGAACCCTACTAGGGTGATGATGTTTGGCCGTTTTGCATGCATGCAAAGATGAAGGGCTATCAAGTTTGTTCAAATAAATGACTTTGACCCCATTTCTAGGTCACAGGGGTCAAATTTGTTGTTGTTAAAATTGTAAAATCCTAGTGACCATGGGCAGTCTATGGATTATATAGAATTACAGGTATCATAAAAAGTGATCTATAAAAATATTCAGTTGATTGTGACATTCAACATAAAGACAGTATAATTGATTGTAACATCCAATCCAATTTCCTGACACAACAGTATTTACCGACAAATCTCTGACAATCCTCTCCTGTTTGAGGATTATATTTTGATGATTTCCACTTGGGTAATTCACATTCGCTCTTGCTTCACTTAAAAAACACATGAGAAAAGGTATCAATAAATTAAACATGATATTCAATAGAAAACAATTAAACACTGTAGGATAAATACACTATTTATTATGAGTTGCAAAAATGTGTCTCGATGTATTTCATATAAAACTGCTGCACACTCATAATTACATAACTATATGTACTTCATTTTGACCCTTTCCTTAGTACATGACTATGCTACTAGTATAATTATTGTGTAGTGACTATAAAACTTAATACTACTGTTTGGCCACAGTACTGTTACCCATATTTTGTATCCATCATTCTTTATCTACAAAATTGAAAAGAAAGTCTTCCCTAGAATACAAACAGCTGTTTCTATTGATAGGGTCTGATATCAATTTTTCCTTATCAAGGATACCTGTCCCACTGCATTGTGGTTTTCCCTATAAACAATAACCTCTCTTTAACTTCCGTTTGGATACATAACTGTAGCACAGTTCGGCCAGGACATTTAAATTCTGTTGACCAGGTAGTTCAATCGGTTAGAGCGATAGTACAACAATCTGAAGTCAGGGGTTCGAATCCCTGTCTAGCCCACCTGATTTTAATTACACTCCAACACTGTTGTTGATTATATTTTGTTCATTTCATCTTTATTATTATTTCTCATAAAAGTCCCGCAATATATGGTTTTCTTTACAGAATTGGTCTACCAAAGCTATGGTCATGTCGTAAAAATGGTCTCCAATACTTAATTACACTTTCTGGCAATGGTACGGGGATCCTTAAATCATAGTAACAAACTATTCAGGTGTTTGACATAGATTGAAAAGTCCCTAAATATATATTCGACAAAGAAAAGAAGATATTTAATTATCAGGGCCTGGATTATTAACTCATTCACCCCTGAAATTTCATAATGAACTATTCCAACCTTTGAATTGGAGGAGTTCAAATGTGTCTACAGGGGTGGATGAGTTAATGACGTCTCTTTTCAAGATTCATCTCACTTTTTATTACCTTTTTTGGATGGATATAATATTATGATTCAGTGATAAAAAAACACATGTCAATACTTATACAGCAGACTTATAATAACAATCCATTTGTTCACAATACATGAGGTTGTCTTATAATTACACATTATGCTTAAAAAACAGTTGAAAGAAAAACATTCTATTGAACAGTATCTACCATTATAATAATTATTTGCATGACATATAAAAACCTGTCCCATTTTACTTTACGCTAATATATTTAAATGGAGATTACAATGAAGCACTATAAGTCTACTGTACCCGCTCTAGAGTACAGGGCCCTTACAGCAGGGCAGTATAGGTGGAGCCTCGGTTGATACTGACGTCCATGTTTTTACAAAACGTTTTCGTGAGCGGGATACAGTTGAAGTACGAGATGATCTCCCCCTCGGTAATAGGCACCACGTAGAATATGATAACGAGCATCATTATCATCAGTAAGGCGAGGATAGAGGAAACCAACACTACCACCCAACGTTTCATGAAATTGACCTGGACACCGAAGTCCTCCACAAGAATCGTGGACATCAAAAGACCGAAGAAAAATCCGAACAAGTGAGCCCAGTTGTCCAGCCAGGGAAACAGTCCAAAGAAAAACAGAATCACCATGATGACAACGAAAATGGCAAGCCACGTGCATAAACGTCTTTTCTGGTCACGGCTTCCCGATGCCTGTCTGTGCTGTAAGTAATGGCTCAGCAAATCCACGAAAAACACGGACAGGACCCCAAACTGAGCTCCAGCAGGTCCAACCTATAAAACAGACAAAAATAAATTATTATTTTACAAGAACTCAAAAGAATCTCCAGCAGATCCTAGCTATAACACAGTCAAACGGAAACACTTGATACAGTACATGGACAGGCAATGGGCTATTGAGGAGTAATTCATCAGTTTAAATAATGGCACATGTTTGATGCTGAAAATGTATCCATTTGAAAAATTTGAAGTATTATTGATACCAGTATTGAGAAGAATATATTTTGAAAACCATTGTTATCCAAACAAGAGATCCCAGAGGGATCTTGGCGCCCACCCTTGTACCATCTTCATTAGTTCTTTGTCAGTTCAATCTTT
>JAUMHH010229794.1:0-11746 GCA_032359455.1 Chlamys rubida
TGTCCACAATATTACCATGACTACTCACTACTCACACTTCCTGTCCACAATATTACCATGACTACTCACTACTCACATTTCCTGTCCACAATATTACCATGACTACTTACTACTCACACTTCCTGTCCACACTATTACCATGACTTATCACTGCTCACTAATTGCTGTCCTTATTCTAGCATATAAATCTGTCACATTTATCTATGAGGAACATCCAGTCAAGGAAACATAAATCCTCTTAAATTCATCTCCGTTTATACAACTTTCCAAAAATCACTTACTACCCAGAATTTCAGTATCATATTTCATGATAAAGACCCAGGAAAAAAAGTTAACCAAAATCACTTGGTCGAAATACAAAAACTTTTACTACTTTTATCTTTCCTTTGGAAAATCCCGGAAATCAAATTAGAGTTGGCATACTGAGATATAACTCTGTAGCCATCAAGGTCTATGCCTTCCTTGATAGTATCAATTCACTCGTGAATACGTCTACTCCCAATCTGCCTGTCCACAATGCATGCTCACGGCAATAAACGAAAACTTTTATCTCGGACAAAAACAATTTCATCGTAATAGGCATCAGCCACTTAAGACCATTTTTCAATGCTGCCACATAACTTTTTTTTTTAATTTCCCAGCCATTAAAAGTCATCTCACTTATAAACATCGGTGTTACTGAAATTTGCACAATGATAATGCAATGTGACATATTTGCAAATAAAAATAAGCCGATATAAATTGAGATAGGGGCAGTATTCGGGATGGTAAACAGTTCTGCTATCCCTTCACTCAAGCAACAGGAACACAGCTGGTAACAGTTTGTTAAAATTATAAACAATTTTAGAACATTGCTTGAACTCGTTTGTATGAAATTTCACTTTAAAAAACAAATAATGAAACCTTAAAAACAAAAATTTCACACGAAAAAATATTTTTTTAAATAAAGGGTTCGTTTTCACATTTTTTTCTTTTAAAATTTCAAAATATATCTGCTAAACTAAATTAAATGCTTGTCTACACAAAACAGCTAAAACGATAGAAAATTTTCAAAATTTATTCTGCAGAAGGCTTGTACTTAATTATTTGTCTCTATCATAATATCTGAATCTTTACCACATTGAAATAGACTAAAAAAAATTGTGGCATTGAAAAAAATCTTTATATTGTCAATGACAATAACGCATGATTTCTGACATTTCAAAAAACAGAAATAATCAATTTTCAGGAGCAAATAAATGGGCTAGCTGAACAGTCCCTGGTTATACAGTCTAATAAAATGTCATGTTACCCAAAGTTTCGTATGCTCATCATGTTAAAAATCACAAAAAAAAAATCAATTTTCTGTTTTGTAGAGACTTAATCAGACTGAAATTTAGTTACCGTACATCTTCACGAAATAATTTTCTGCTTTATGTATTTTTTACAATTTTCCTGCACACCTCACCTAAAAAAAACTTTTTTGAATGTCCTTTACAAAAGTGCATCACAGCGACAGGAAGAAAATTGGAATTCTAGCCATCACTCCTAACAGTCGCCCAACACAGTGTATTTGTAGTAGGACGATGGAATTAACGCCTAATCCATTGTTTGTTTCCAAATCTTCACTTTCAGATTTGTAGGATCGTAACGCAAACAATAACATTCCTGCTAGTGTGGCAATGTTAGCTATGTTTCACAACCCCTCGCCTGACCCGTCACCCGTCACATGGTGTCAGATGTTCTGATCATTGTAAAACAAAATATCCCTCATATCCCTCAGATCAGCGCAAGAAAAATTATCGACAAAAAAAAGTGAGGCACTTCAAACTTGACACTGTCAGTACCGAATGATTTAATTTTCTCTGCAACCTCTTACAACATTGAAAATAATTCTGTGTTGGACCTGCGAACAAAATTGAAAATTGCCCGTCTTGACAGCTGATAAAAGTGAATGAATTTCCCCTTGAAATATGTCATGCAACTAGTGATTAATATTCATTGTGTGGAGGGCTGGTGCACAAGGGGGTTACACTTGGGTAGCAACACCACACACAGAGGTCACCCGCCAAATTACCGTAGATATCCAACATTTCTCAAGCTTAAATCCACCTCATCACATTTCTATTTCACACAGCAATCTTGATACATCGTGCACTAAAACACCAGATATTTAATGCATGAGTTAGCTTAATCCGAGACATACATAACAAATTATTCATGTCTCGATATTTTTGTTATATTATCATAATTGTATCAATTAATTTTTTAGCTCTCTAAACACAAAAGCAGAAAATTTGTGGACCTCGAATGTAGTGAACATTTCCTTCTAACGTGGGACTCCAGCCGAAGGGTCACGGGAAATTAACTCCATAGGATAAAGCACCCTTTAAATATTGATATATAACCTCAACCTACCCTGACCAGTCAATTCTCAAATAACATTGGTTAATTAATTACCTGTAACAAATGTCTAGGTTATGGGAGCTTTCAGGTAAACCTGTCAAATCCACGTTGTCAGAAACAATATGGCCACCCGAGTTGACCAGAAATTAATACACAGACCATATGGTATGTTATCACGTATCTAGAAAAATACCAGTTTGACTTGTCCAACAGTATGAAAACAAGGCTAGATAAAACATGTTCCGTGTAATTTCACACATGTCTAACAAAGCATACAGACTAACAGTTTTACTGAACTATATTGCATCCAAAAATATTCATTTAAATACAAAACTGCACTTCGTTAGGAAATAAATGCAAAGCCTTCTTGAAGCCGATAAAAAAAACATTAAGGAATTATTTTGGAAAACAAAAGAATCTTTAACCTTCATTTAGCATTCCTATATACCACATTCTAAAATGTGAAAGAAAACGATCAGATGCTGGAATGTTTTTGGTGGGGTTTCTGACAAGTAACATACAACATGCCGCCTCACCAACAGATCTGTTCATTTCCAGGGAGATTAATTACACCGCTGTAAAAGCATTTCCAAGCATTGAAATAACAAAAAGTAATGGAACGAATATTTGAACAAATACATAATTCTATTAACCACTTTTTCATCATATTTCAAGGATGGCATTTATAGGGGCTTGCTCGCTACCGAAGGTTACGTCGATACTGGTACCATATCGGGAAAAACGTCCGGGTTTCTTAAGTGACGGCTGACTTGATGCACTTGTACCGATCAGTTTAAACGACACGCTATTAATCACGAAACATCCTTGTCCATGTTGTTCATTGCCCAATAACGTACATGTTGGGGGTTTTTTTCGCAATGAATAAATCAACATTAAATTTGAAATTAAATACAAGTTCCTCTCTAGCGTTATTTTGAGCGAGTACAAAATTTATCTAAAATTGAAAGTACAGTTAAAGGCCAAGTTAATTACAAAGTAATCACCAAAGTACAGATTTATGTCCAATTTGATTACAATTAGGAAGAGGTTAATTTCCATTTTGATTACGGACAATGAAAGATGCATCACACAAAGGGAGTTGTGTTACGATTTTAAACACAGTTTATGTTTGTTTCATCCCAGTTGGCCTTTGTTTGCCGACTCAACGAGAGCTCTCAACGAGGGGCCTGGACAGTAAATCTGGTTTTTACTCTCTGTGAAATATGCTCCGTTATACCTCCGATAGCAGCGTTATACCTCCGATAGCAGTGCATGGATAAATATTTAATGTAGGGCCCGACACTGTACCAGGCTTCAATCAGGGGGCCGTACTTAGACCAGCGTTATTAGCACATAAACAACAACACAACCTTCGCTCACTCTCCGTAATAAAACTACAAGGTGCAAACCTCCATGTATTAACACGCAAACCCACATTTTAAATCGTAAAAGATCCTACAGGACAAGCGACATTAACATTTCTATTTAATAGAGGGCGAGAGAAACATGAACTGGAGTTACAACCACTATCAAACAGAATCACCAAAATTTATACATTTTTTTCCTTCATCAAAATGTTTCAATAATTACTCTACTTTTTCCTTTTTCCATCAATTTTTTTTTTTATCTTTACAAGAATTTGTCGAATCAAAGAACATGAACAGAAGTTATATATACTGTCGCAAGAAAAATATTTTTTAAGAGAAGTACATAATTCACCAAATTTGTAATCAAAGGCAATACATTTGAACAAATATTATGGACAACTAATTCTTAATCATGTAAACAAATCATACTGTTATACTTTTGCTGTCTGTGTGTTGCCAATTAATATAACATTTTTTTCTATCTTTGTGTTAAAGGACAATGATATACAAGTGAAAGTGAACATTTTCATTCATAGAATTATATTCAAATTTAATTTGTGACCTAAATATGTGTCATTCCTTCATGTTAATTGTTCAAATAAATAAATTTATATACCAGTATAATATCTATGAACTCCACACAAAACCGAGACCAGTTTGTCCGTCCCCGTCGTATCCTGTACACAAATGTTACAATTTTAACCTGCAGCAGTGATGACCCAGTATAATAATTAATTAATTTTGATGATAAATGTTCCTGACAAGTTTTCTACAGCATTAATTCCCTCACAAATATTTATGCAAATGAGGAATTAGCTGATATAGCAGCTAACACTTGTCAGACCCAAGGTGTCACATGCCATATGCAAATGAGGATTTTTATGGCTGTGTTGATGTATTTTGGAATGCGGGAGAAAAAGCATATGAAAATATAATGGACCGTTATGAATCAACCATTCTAATACAGTTGCTTCCTTATATCCAACAACTCTTCCAACTTAACATTTTGTATTTTACTATGTATTACCATTCTGTGTATTTCTACTTTGTTTTACTACAGGATTGGACCAAAGGATATCAGTAAATGATTTATGTATTAATCATCGTTAATTAAGGAGCACTATTGTTGACAGGCTTTCCTGTAAATATGACCTTGACCAAAGGTTATATACGACCTCTACTGTTAATACACAGGTATTTCTGTTAGTTATACCCACACAATAAACACTGTCACTGTTGTAGTCTGTCCAATGTGTCCAGTAAAACACTATATGTGACTTCATTAAACCTTAAAATCTTTACGATGTACCATTTATATCTTATTTCTAGGACAACATGTAGCCAGAGTTTTATATCATCTTAGTTCTTATGTATCTCCATTTTTTCATTGCCACCTTGCCTACTGCTCATACATATCTAAATGTCTTCTTTTCCTTTTTTTTCTTCACAATATCAATTTGCCTAAATGAATATCCAAACCCCTTCATGCCATTTTATTGGTTGAACAGGAATGGTGGTTGTCATTTATATTTTGTCCGTAGGGTAGATGCAGTATATGTCGGTTGTATGGGGGCGTACAGGGAGTAGTTGTTACATTTTTCAGCACCAGGGGTAGATGGAGTATATTTCGGTTCCATAGGGCGTACTGGGAGTAGTTGTTACATTTTTCAGCACCAGGGTTAGATTGGTATATTTCGGTTCCATAGGGCGTACTGGGAGTAGTTGTTACATTTTTCAGCACCAGGGGTAGATTGGTATCTTCTGTTCCATAGGGCGTACTGGGAGTAGTTGTTACATTTTTCAGCACCAGGGGTAGATTGGTATATTTCGGTTACATAGGGCGTACTGGGAGTAGTAGTTGTTAATATTTTTCAGTACCCTGGGGTAGATGGAGTATATGTGGGTTGTACAGAGGTTGTTGGGGAGAGTGTTTTCCACCAGTACACACACATTTTGAGATTACACCAAGTTCTCTAACACGGCTGTGTACTTAGAATCCCTATATTTCACACAGATTAAAATTTTAAGCAAAACTTTGAGATTGAGGTTGGTTCACCTTGGACGGAGAGTGTACTGCCAACACATCAGGAGATTATTTATCTCCTATATAGGTCGTATATATCTCACCTGAGTGCTGGCCAGGTGAGAGGTCACCAGGTAGGCTAGCGGACACAGGTAGACAGGTAATCAGGATCAACTGTCAACTTGCCATATAGACCTGGTTATCTGGTGGAGTAGCCAGGCTGGTGTTATGAATTATCAGATCTGTCCAGAGACTGTGGCCATGTACTGACCACTGTGTTCTCTATAACACAGGCAATAAACAGCTTATTTCAGCATGGCCACACCTCCCGCAGGTGATTTTTTTTACCTGAACAAACTCCCTATTAGATGATTTAATGAAAAATAAATACTACAGTTGGGGCATGTTGTTTTTGTATTTCTTTTCTTTTTCTTTTAACAATATCAAAATGTCAGATTATAATGCAAAGGCATAGCAAAATGAATTCTTAACCGATTCAATACTATATCTCAATACATTAGAAATGTTTTCAGAATTTCCTTTACGGTTCACTTATAATGACATTGTAGTGCGGATTTCAATCTGATGACACTGACCTAGATAATTATAACTGTAGAAGAAAGTTTAATTATCTCGTTTATTTTCAATACACGATTCATATGATATACCAAAAGCATTACCCAACAGAAATATTCTCATATGAAGCCTAAAGTACTGTCATTTAAACACGAGACACAGACTACGACATTCCTATATCAGATCCGCTCACCTTTCTTTGTACCTGTGTTAGAATTTTAAATATTTATTTCTGAACACCACACTTAATAATTACGTCAGATTAATTATATTGAGTATATAGATCTGCTACAAGCGATTGGAACGACGTGGACGAGTTGTTAGGACTTGAGGCAAGGTGCATCAGTATATCATATATACTGTATGTACTTGTATATCGTATAGAATGTTGTGCTATATTACAACAAACATAGTAGGAATAATTTTTTAATAATATTGTTAATTTTTCCCATCTGTTATTTTACATAATTTCTGACAGATAAATATCAGTTAAGTCAGATTTTCACAATAAAGTCTGTCAATAAATAGGTGGAAAATTTGTAATGAACTGACATTACTGATAGTGTTAGACAACTCTCATGGTAATACTCTATTATATAGGAGATATAGGCCTGATATCAGTACATTTGTTTACCATTCAAATTTGATCAAATACCTTTAAGGCATCTCAAACAATGGCCAGCTTTTATCTGTTATCTAGAGATCACTAAAAATGTCATACTGATATGGGGGGTCACCTAGGTAATTAACACAAATTAACACCTGGCTTCTTACCTGTACAGGTAAGTGTGTATGACATCATGCTGATGAAAACACTTTATATCCTAGCAACCAATATTTAATGTTCCTTTATCTCCATCATCCTGTCTTTGTTTCAGTTAGATAAAGTCAAACCTGCTGATATGCCCCCCTCATCAAGTCTGTGTTTCAGATAGCATCTATATAAATGTCAAACCAGCTGATTTCAACACCCCCCCCCCCCCCTCCCAAACTTCCATACTCACTTCACTACAACATTATTACTAACTATTGCTAATAGTGATTAATGTAGGATTGGAATACTTCTACAAAACTTTTCAATTTCAATCCATGGAACTGAACTAGGGAATAAATCTTAGATCTGAAGAAATAGCTTTGAAATATTTCATTGATTTCATTGCAAATTTTGAATATTTGATCTTACACATGTTAATTTACAAGTCAAATGTCAGCTTTTTCTGACACTTTGATAACCAACATCTAACATTACTGCATATTTACTACAATTTAAGAGCAAATTCAAAACATTTTATAGTTTATTTCGGGGGAAAAAATCAATGATTCTTTCCACTTGGATGCAAGTCTAACGAAAATAACATAAATCTCATTTAATTTTGAAGGTTACGAAGTCTTCTTCAATGGTCATCATGAATTTGAAATCTACCTACAATGTCTGAAATCCACTTGTAATAACGACATAGGAGACAAACTTATCCAGGCCTTGAATAGATACACATGTATACCCCACTTTATCACGATCAGGCCCGTATCTGATTCACAGGATCCCCTGGAGGTGTGCCAGGCTTGTCGTGTGATTTGGAGACATGTGCGATTGGGAGACGATATGTTTAGTGATGAAAACTGTACAGATATCACTTCCTCCTCGCGTCCTTAGTCAATGTACCGACTCACCTATATTTATTGCCAGGAGCTAACAGTTACACAACATTTATACACAAATACTAATGACATATCATTGACAATATTTGTGGAAGTAAATCTTACAAAATAAAAATTCAGTTATGTTGAAATTTAAACAAAAAACATGAAAAATCTGTTTAAAATCACATATAATATTGTTATACATTCCTTTCCCCAGACAGATTGGTGTGTGATCAATAGTTCCACACTTGTTACTGTAATCTGTACATCTATTCCACAGGTAAATCACAACACCACACACCCACAATTATTTACATATCTCTTCCGCAAGTAATTAAACTAATTATGTAAGCTTTCAAGTTATATCCATCAAGTAATAAAAAGCTGACATATTCTTAACACTTTAATTACCTGCGATATAATCTATAAATTTTTTTCACCGCTAGCGAAATGTTGTGCCTGTAGTGTTAAATGCTTTAAGTTATAAATGTACAGTTTTACCTGTTAGGTCTACCTGTACAAGTCTATCACACCTGGCCATTAAAGGTGACTATTACACCTATAATAGGCGATGTACGTACCATTCCCAGGATGACAAACGCCTCAGATATTTCTGACTACTGAAGCTGATCATGGCAGCCTACAGTAAACCCATATATTTAGGATAAGTATGCTTTTACCGAACAAATCATTACAAAATGAAATAATGGTCGTTATAAACATATTTAACAAGCAAATGTCTGCAAATATACGGGTCATTTTAACCAAATGAACAAAGAGGAATACAAACTTAACATCTCATATGTATATTTATACAGTACAAATGTTTGGTCCGATAATTCTAAATTGCATAATTTTACAAAACAATGACTATTGATAAGTGTACACAGGAGCAATGGACCGAGAGTAAACAGGAATATGTAGTGTACACTTATATACATAAATGGCCCATGATCCAATAGTATTTTATCTTTTGTTACATTCCAATCCACTGCCATTGAATATGTAAAACAGCTGTGTCAAAGAGCAGCCATCTGTCTGGCCATAAATGTGTCCAACGTGGATTGTTCCAATAACCTTTTTGAGTATTAATCCGGGACCATTCACCTTGAAAAAAACCTTTTAAACTGTTCCAAGTCGATGACAGTAAAGGTCCATTAGTAAACTACAGGAGAAATTGTACAGCAAAATAAAAACTGAAGGTTGTCATAACATTTTCTTTCCACCTTAGTGAATCATGCACCCACAATGATGCATGCCCTCCATCCTTCAGCCCACCCCTCTAAAAATACTACTGATTGTGGTAATTAAATAGGGATAAATCAAATCACAAAAACACAAAGAAAACATTAAAAGCAGAAAAGAAATTAAAACCTCACCCAATTTAGAATTTATGGAAAATGTCAAGATTTTGGATCTATATAGGTACTGATACTGAAGTAACGTTAATGATGGACAATTTATCAGAAACTAAAAGCATGCTCCAACACAGAACTGATAAAGTGTTGATAAACTCATAATTAAGGTATTTCCACCCTATCTGTGTACAATCTTCATAAATTAAAACCCTATCTAACTTCCATGGATACTAATTGTCGAACTTAACTACCAGATAGCCCTCTGTTGCTTATTAATCTCTTCTATCCAACCATTCAAATTATTACCAGTATAGATGAATTGCAAGCTAAAAATACAGGTTTTTGTCATAAATGTATTTTTACAGTCCAATTAAATTACTTAATCCACTCTTCATTGAAATATTCCTTTTAACATGTTTATCTATCCCAGACAAATGCTGGAGATATTTTTGCAGTGGAAATTCAAGATCGCCCTATAGTACCTACAAGTAAGCTGCATCAATCAAGAACAGAATCGCATCGGTCTATCCCATCTACAGAAATGTTAGCATGGATATGCGAAAAACATCTTTTTTTAAAGCTTTTATAATAAAATTAGCATTACAAGAAATGTAATGGCTCCTTAGCCATAAACCTGACAATTGTGTAATATGTCGGTGTACTAATAAATCAGAGGTAACATATAAAATGTAAATCGCTAACTCTTGCACATCTTAATGGGGAATATTTCACAGCAATAAAATGCGCGGCACCTGAGATTTGAGGGGTATAAGAGGCACTGTCATGTCATATTTATACTCCCTAAGTGTGAAGGTCAAGACACGATAACAACCCCAATAAGATATTATCTACCCGTCATTTGAGTGGAATCTCTAATTCTTCGGCAAACCGACTCCCCGTTAAAAGCAAATGACAATTAACTTGGCTGCATTGTAATTATTAATGCGCACCGCGAGTGGGACGCATTTTAAGAGACAGTACTGCAATTATACCTGCGTAGTAATAAAGTCGTACCCAATACCTACCCAATAATAAAATCCTATCAGGTTTATACCTTAGATGTAAAATACATGTTAAGGGCTGGTACAGGGTTTTTACCTTAAGATTGGAAATCTCAATTTTCTATTTATCAAAAAGCTGCAACAGTGTGGGGTTTTTTGCCAGGAGTTAAAATCTCAGTTTTCCACATTTAAACATGCAGAGCGGACATTAAATCTACGTTAGATGTTATCACCTTACGCTTTTTTAGAGGCCGTCATAATTCATTTGTTCGCGCCTGACTGACTCTCAATGTAAACGCCGCAATATTAAGACATTTCCAACAGAAAGATACAGGTGTCGCATTCAGAGCAGAAAAAATCCTTCATGAAGTCATCAGATATGTTTAGACCACTTCAGCCAGATAAACCTGCCCTGGCCTCGCTCAGTTGCAGCCAAGCATGTATGTATAACACGCTTCAGTAACCAGCTCTCAACTTTTCCCTTTTGAGCACGGCTGACTCGGCTGCAAACTGGATTACTGACTTCAAACATCCCTCAGCAATATTGACGACCAACATGTTTTCTACCTAACGCACAAGCACCGTAAAGAAATGGAAATCTCCTGTCAAAAGGATTCAGAATCCTAAGATATCTTCTTTCACTTACTTTGATCTGTGACTGTGAAAATACTGTTCAATAAACTCCATGAAAATTGTAGTTTGGAAGGATTTAAATGAATGTTTACTTAAAGCTGTAATCTTGGTTATAATCAATACATGTTAGGATCTAAAGGCCTTGAAAAAATCTACCTAACAGCTACTCATTAAGACCAAACTATGTTGTGGAGCGGTATTCATTTTAACACATGCCATATGTAACGATATTGATGGAGCCATATCTTCGCGACAGCAACTGGATTCCTTTTTTGTGACACACGAGAATTCTCTTCCTAACAGTTTTGATGAAAATACGGCTAAGAAGTCTAGGTGAAACAAGTGTCTACAAGCCATGAGCCTGACCTAGACGGGAATCTCCAGTTTTACCGGTTCGTCAGGGCAAACAAGCTGTCTAGAAGGAAAAAGTGTTAAAATAATATCATTTCAAGAAGCTTCTCAAATTCATTATTATTTCGATTCCAAATAATTTTCTTAAGCCTTAACAGGATTACCATGCGTTGGTTTGATGTATCTCTGCGTTGCTATGCATACGAACTACTGATAATTATAGGAAATGTTAATCCTAGGCTTATTTGCAGTCCTAGATAGAACGGTCAGATAGGGGTACTGAAACCTAAGTTTTTTCTTTTGGCAAAAAGATGACCCTGCTGAATTATTTTCAATTTCACCCCTATGTAACTTTAGTAGACTCTACCATGCATTGATCTGGATGAGTCCATTATGGTCTACAGTGGTGAA
>JAUMHH010229805.1:0-11745 GCA_032359455.1 Chlamys rubida
CCTCCCCACAAACACACACACCCACACACTTAAGAAACCCCTATGTAAATGACCCTCCCCTCTACACCTCTATGTAGAAACACCTGCCCACTTATGAAACCCCTATATCAAAAGGCACCGGTCCCTATGCTATAGAAGCCATATTCCTTATGGTATTGGCCCCTCCCTCAGCTTTGTAAACCCACACCCAGCTTAACAAGCTCCTCCCTCTTTTGTGTCGTTCCTATTATATAGGCAAGTTGTATTGATCAATCATCCAGTGCTGCAGGCCTGCAGAATAATCAGCACAGACTTTGTGAGTGGAGAAACACTGTGGACATGCTATAAAACTGTGCTTACTACAGATCCCGACGCAACAGTGCTCTGTTAGGTACAATGACGCGTGAAATGTCACCAAACATGACGTAACATTCGCGTAACATTCACATAAACCCTTAAACACGTTTGGGATAAAATTACCTTCATATCAAGGGAAAGGAAACCCTGTAATTGATACTAACATTGGATAATTCGTCGGATATCAAGAATACATAGGAAGCAAATCTGGAGAGACAAATTCCTCGATAGGTATATTGGCCGTCTATTGCTATTACAGGCCAACTTCTCGATAATCAAAGCATTGAAGTTTTTGTGATCTATACAAATATACAGAGTGTTGTGTGAAAATGTCACATTATCATACATACGATATGTAATTAATGAGCATGAACCAGCATCAATTCCACAAAATCCTGGAGGACAAGATTGTCGTAAGCACTTGGTTGACAAAATTCACGGAGAATTAAAAGTTCACCGTAAAGCAATTTAGTCTGCCAAACAGGTGTGGTTGAACACATACGACTTGCACTACGGAAACTTGGAGTCTGTATGCATAATCACATATGAAGATATAACATCCAGTCGTCGGGGAACAATATTTCTAAAAAATAATTGTGATTTACAAGAAGTTCTATCGCTACCTGTCAAAGGAGATTACATTGTCTTAATGGATGTTTCAAAGATTATAACAAAACTTTGTATCGTAAGTGACACAGGAGTCAAACTCATTTCAGTTTGAGGGAGGCTGTAATCGACAACTATAGAACAACAGCCGCATTTGAAATTTATCCAGTAATACGGCAGGAACGATTGACGTAACAAGTCAAATTTGAGGTGTACTGCTCGACTAAACAGATTTTTTTTTACTCCTACTGACAACAGATTAACATTACCTGGTATATAATAGGTAAAAAAATAAATTTGAATAATCAAAATTCAAAAATTTTGTATATACGTTTCTGCTTTCTAGGGCACAGTGGCTTCACAACAATTCTATGAGTAGCAGAACATTATCTCTGTACTTTTTACTGAACAACAGTATAACCATAGTTACAAAATGCCATCAGACAAAACACAATGGACAGAAATGACTTTTCTACAACAATAGCGTGGATCACCAGTGTTTCACATCTTTTTTGTGTTAATTCCTGCTGGACACTGTGAACGAACTTCAGAGAGAACAAGCTGTAAACAAAGCGGAAATTAATGCTCTGAAACTAGAAAATCGAAAGAATAGAAACGAAATTAGCGAACTTAATGGCACGTACCTGCCAAGATTCTTAACACAACAATCTTTTTATGGCACTGTTAATGTCGAGATATTATAACTGTTAAAAACATGGTGCTGTAACCACGACAAGATTCCACAGAAAAAACTAGATGCAGATTAAGCTATGAGAGGAATTGGATAAAAAACCTTATCACTCTACTATAGCTAGTACATCATATATATATCTTAGGCAGCCCTGAAGCTTCCAGTATTGGTGCCAACGCCAGCACTCAGCAGCAAACACACTACAGTGTGCTAACAATTGGTAAGTTTAACACAGTAAGCCTATCAGCACAGATCTCCTAGCTGTGGTATAATATTAGCGCTACGCTCGAGTGAAGGAGGAAACCTTGTGGTAGTTACGATAAAACGTGATGTGATCCCTTTTACACACTTACGTGATGGAGGTAAGTATTTCTTTATATCTTCGGGCATCGGTGATTACATTTTTTTTACGAATATATGTTGATAGACTTATGGCTGTAATCAAGAGAAGAAATTGTGTAGCAGAGATAAGGTTTGTAGTCTAGGTAACACTTGGTTGTCGGACAAATGGGGATATTTGATATAAACTTGCCATGTATTTTGCTGTCACGATTAGATTGTGGAGATGTTGATTCTTCCTGTGCTATTAGGGATATTTAAAGCGAGGAATTTTTCAACCATTGTAACAAATCATTTTCTGTTATGATCAGGTACATTGTAAATCTGCCTTTGTGATAGTGAAGACCTTACTTACAACTTATTTTTCTGATATGATTATAGTGAGGATTTTTTAACCATTTTAAAATGTTTAACTTTTGGTTGCGATTGGGATGTTTTTCTGCCTTTTGTGATAGTGAGGATTTTTAACCATTTTGAAACGTTTAACTTTTGGTTGTGATTGGGAAGTTTTTCTGCCTTTGTGATAGTGAGGATTATTAACCATTTTGAAACGTTTAACTTTTGGTTGCGATTGGGATGTTTTTCTGCCTTTATGATTGTGAGAATGTTTTAACCGACGCATGTAAAATAGTTAAATTTCTGTTCTAATTGGAAAGTTGCTCTGCCTTCGTGAGATTGGAAACACTTAAACGTACGTAACACGTAACTCTCTGGTATTATGGGATTCTATTGTTTTGCCTTGAGGTAAGTCACTTTCAATTAAACATCTTTTTCAGGACCTGTTGTAATGTTCAGACACATAATCAAACACATGTTATCTACAGTGTTTTCTGCACAAACTTTTAATCAGGGCAAGTAATTAATTTTAATTATCATTAGTCAGTCGGGCTAGTTAGTTTCCAATTTTACTAGTACTATATAAAACATAATGAGTAATGTCGAATTCTGATAAGTTGATTTGAAGAACAGTTTTTAGATCCATTAGTCTAGTTGGAGATTTAACTTTAATCCAAGATTATAGCCTTATTGTCTATCCCTGCTTGTAGGGTTATTATAACAAGATTTTCAGAGAAATTAAAGAGTGCAAATTTTTTCATCTTTACAGATATAATGAATCACTGACAATAGACTCATTGTAAAGCTAGCTTTTTAGTTTACTACTGGCAGTCAAGCTCATAAAAACAGTTTTGAATAATGTACAAGAAAAAAGTCTGCAAGTAAAACAAAAGAATACTTTTGGAATATCAACATGCAGAGAAAGCATTAAGGGTCAGTTGTGGCAATTCTGAATGGTTTCTTGTAAGTCTGAGTACAATATACTGGTTCTATGCAATATTCTAAGGTAGAACTGTCTGAAAGGAAGAAGTGTTACATATATATCTCTTTGGTCATCGCTGACATTGCCCATTGGAACAGCAGATAAAAATCTGTAGTTGCAGCTGACGACATCAATGGGGGCTGTGAGTTGATAATTAACTCATTCACCCCTAAAAACACATTTGAACTCTTCCAATTCAAAGGTTGGAATAGTTCATTATGTAATTTCAGGGTGAATGAGTTAATGCCTGTCGGTGTAGCTTCGATGTCTATGGGAGCAGCTGATAAGGTCCATGGACACGGGTGATGATGCTATGGGTGCAGCTGACAATGTCTATGGGTGTACCTTTACGATGGCTATGGGGTAAGAGATGATCTTTTTCTGGGGATAGCTTTAAATGTCTATGCTAGAAAGTGATTATTTTTCTCTGGATCATTGATGGTGTCTGGGGGTAGGTGATGTCTATGGGATAACTAATGATGTCTCAGGGTTGCTGATGATGATGCCTGGGGGAAACTTGGGATGCCTCTGAGGGTATATGCAGACAACATGAAAGGGTAGGTGATGTCTGTAATTGCTGTAACTGATGTTGTCTGCAGGTATGATGTCTGCGTGTTGGTGATAATTTCTGGGGAAATTCTGAGGACTCTGAGGGTAACTCATGCTGACAATGTCTGCGGGAAGATGATGTCTGTTGATTTAACTGATGTTGTCTGTCTAGGTATGATGTCTGGGGGTTGCTGATTAAGCATTTCATTGCAACTCATGCTGAAGATGTCTGGGGATACCTGATGTAACGTGACTCTCAGAGGATAGCTGGTGTGGGAGGGTTAATAGGCTGAAGTTGTCTCGGGTTAACCCTTTCACCCCTATGTAACTTTAGTAGACTCTACCATGCCTTTATACGGAGGGGTCCATTATGGTCTACAGTGGTGAAAGGGTTAATATACATAATTGCATATCTACATGAAAAAGGAAAACATCTTGTAATGAAATTTCTTTCGTTTTGATATTGATCATTAGTAAAGATTTTTACATTACAAGTTCCCTGAGTCGTTATCATATGCCAACACTTAATCTAGTGGAAGTTCGTAGATGATCGAAAGCTCAACATGGGTTAGAATATCAGTTTTAACTTAAAGTTGAGGGTCCGAACATTATTAGCAATAAAAACTAAATATAACGTAAGCAGTGAGATTTCGGTGCACATTCCATAAATCAGTAGAAGATAAATGACTGTTTCAAGTGCAGGTCTGGAGCGCGATTTAAATTCCGTAGTACTTGTATGAAGGGTTTAACATGTAGTAAGGTCAACTAGAGAGGCTAACGGGAAGACCATTACATCACTATACACAGCAGATAGAAACCAGGATAGCAGATTATAGCATTAGGGGGATGTACGGTGTCTGCGATTATAGTATTATGGGATATATGGTGTCTGTTTCATGATTAACGAGCAGGAAGCACTTAACAGGAGTGTGCTTTGCACATACTCGCATGTTCCACACGTTCATTAGATGTTAAATCTGGCAGGCATCATATTTTGTCTGCATCCACAGAAATATCCTAATTGGGAATATTTAGTTGCTTATACAAGAAAAATCTCAAAAGGAAAATTGTTCACTGTGAATATTTAATCTTCTAAAGGCAAAAGAAAATCAAATTTTCAAAAGATGTTTGTTCATTGTTTTTGGTGAGGTGTGTATTTTTACTCAAATACCAGAGGTTAAACCTCAGAACTATTTTCCTGTGATCTCCAATCCCCACAAGCCTATCACATGTTATATTTGATGCTAAGTTAAGGTACATGTGAAAAAGCTGTATCGCAGGAAAGAATGTTGTACCGAAGCCCTCCACTTAGGCCTAATAAACACCTCGCATCTCGCAAACACAAATCCTATTTGATGTGGTAATGTTAAATAATGTGCTCTTTATTCTCCACTTTGAAAATGTCTTTCAAAAAGTGAAAATATTATTTGAAGCCATTATTTTGATTATTATTTCATCTAAGAAGCTGTGTTCTTCACACTTCAGCCAATTATACAACCTATGTTACATTTGAGTACTGGTGCTGTGAGTGTTTGTTCGTTAGCTATTGTGATATAAAAAAAATTAGCAGAACTAGTTGGCATATCTACAAGACATAATTGAAGTGTTTCGTTATTGTGTGTTAACAGTGTTGAGTTAATCTGGGACTACCTTAGTCTAGCACCTGTAGTTCTATCACATTATCACCAACAGTATCAGCCTCACCATCACATCGGTAATGGCCGATTGTCTGATGATAACTTCAAACGTCTAGGTATCCGAGCTGATATCATACTCAATTATCTTAGATTATACAAAGTGATTATTTGGCAACATTTGTTAAAATGTATTGTGTTTAATCGAATTTTCACATCTGAAAGTTAACTTAATAAATGGGGTGTTTTCCAGTCGAGTTGCACTCAGTGAAACAAAAAACTGTATTTCTGAGACAAACTGTATTTCTGAGACAAACTGTATTTCCGGGATTCCAATATGACTAGAAAGATCTCTAGTTCTCATTTAAATCTTTGAACTTTTCAGGTGACCTTTTGGTAACCATGGCGAGAAGGTCAGACTCTGGTCTCTACAGTTGTGAGGTCATCAACAGTGAGGGAGTGGATATGGCCAGCTCTATAGTGGTCATCAGAGGTAAGTACAAACTGACCAATCATTTAACAGTCACACTTTTTAATCGGTGAAGGCAAAAAAGAAAGCTTAATTTATATAATATAAAGATAATCGATAGGCAGTATGAAATTTTGAAATATTGTTTTCTAAGTTAGTAATGGTTTTAATTGCCGTATCAAACCAGATATTGTATACACATTGTTACTGCTACTGTAGCCAGTGTCTTCGAGTTCGTATACTTACGTAAAACCTAACTGATGTTTAAGTTTGATCCTGTATGACTTCAGAGCACCTGTCAGGCTGTCGGGATGGCTCCACAGAGGGGTTAGGGACTCACGAGTACGTTCACGCATGTGCTGGAAAGTGGGCGGGACATGTAAGGAAAGGGCGGAGCTTATGCAGGAAGGGTTGGAAGGTGTGTAGTCCGTCAGACACAGAAACCCTCCGCGACCTGTCCTGGATGGATGTGTTCGATGTTGATGGTTGCTATGCTTACAATGCTGCTAGTCGTCAAGGCACCTGTCGAAGGTATGCATCTTTGATTCTTCACAAAAAAATATCTATGTTATTATTTGAAGACTATTGTCAGTTTTTTCAGAAGTGCCGTGGCCTTCAACACTCTTTGTAAAACTTGCATCTGATTTTAAATTCTCTTTTCCTCTGATCTGGAGAAAAATTTATGTTCATATATAAATGAGTGATATGTTACAAAATAATCTTCACTGCCCATTATTATCGTGAATTGGCACAATAAAAATACTTCCGTCGTTTATCAATCATCTGAATATCATAAATTTATTTTGTAAATTCTTTTTTACAGATGTAAAAAGGGAAATATGGCAGGATTCGGGAGAAAATGTGGGAAACTACGATATACGAAACAGTCATGCTTATCTCAAGGTCGCATAGATGTGTTCAAAGTGAAAGACAAGACTAAGGGTTGTTCCTATAGAGAAGGGGTCACCTCCGGGGTGTTATGTTGTAAAAAGTCGGCCATCAAAACACCAGCAGGTAAGTTCTCCAACAGTTTATATCGGTAGAGTACAGTTGATTGAATTGAAATTAATGGATAGATTAATAGATTAACAGAAAATGGGTGATTGCATAATATTAGTATCGTATGTATCCTTACTCTCAGTATAAATCCATTTTATAAGTATGAGTTTCTAATAAAGGTACATATCAGAATAAATTCCTGTTACAACATTATTTGTGTCTGTATTGTTATACCTGTTGCTAATATTCTGTTTTGTGTCTACAGAGAAGCCACCAGCATCCCGAAATTGTACCCCACCATGTGTCAACGGTGGTAAATGTGTTGGTCACAACACATGTCAGTGTCCGCAAGGATATAAAGGCGCCATGTGTCAGAATCGTAAGTACATTATTCTGTAGTTACAATTTCTTACCATAACTATTACATTATAGCCAAAAACAATTCTCAAAATCATCTCTCCAATAATTCCATTTTCAACATATTTAGAAATGTTTTTTGCTGAATTTGCTTTTATAAAGGTGATGTTTTTTGAAAATTGTCCCATGTCATAATGAGTTGTGTGTTTGTTGTTTTACAGCTGTGTGCAGTAAGAGTTGCGGAGCACGTGCAGTGTGCATCAAGCCAGGGAAGTGTCAATGTGTGCCGGGGTTCACAGGCAAGGGATGTAGACGAAAGCTCAAACACATCTGTAAAACTCCCTGTCTAAATGGGGGACGCTGTCGCAGGGGAAAGTGCAAATGTGGGCCAACACACCATGGAAAATCATGTGAACATTGTAAGTATCACCATGGTTACTAATGTCATCATATATCTTTATGGTTGCCTATGTCATCAGATATCACCATGGTTACCCATGTTATCACATATTATCATGCCAACCAATGGAATCACTTTCATAATGTGTTCCAACAGGTTTCAATTTGTATGTGTATAAGACATAAATTGATATTTATAATTGAAGAATGTGAAAAATATAGAACGAGACAATTGAAAAAAAGACATTGCATTAATTGCTATGTAAAGAAAAAAATTAATTGTCAAATGTTATTTGTTATTAGAATAAAAGAAACAAATTTTTTTGTTCAAATATAGGTAGTTTAAAAGCTATAGAATTTAAAGTAAAATGTTGAAGGAAGGATAACTCTTGTTGATTAAATGTTTAATTTTCATTTCAGTACTGGAAAGTTTGAAATTATCACATCTTAACCGAACAGAGCGGTGAGATCTACAGATGATAGCATGTGACTGTTTGTGATAAATCGCTCGAACTGCTGCCAAGGGAGACAACCCATCAGCGTGATTTACATGTCTATACTTGTGTCTATTCCGGATGCTGTGTGGCTGATTCCGTACACCGTGGGAAAAGTTGTTAGGAATGTCTGAAACAGACAGTCTGGTTGTATCATGACATTGTAGATATGTCATAGATACATATCATTATGACATAAATGCCATGGTTACAAATCGATATGACAATGACTTCGTGGTTATTGATATGACATTGATTGGTGTCATGGTTACCCGTGTTATGACAAGGATGTCATAGATATTCATCAGCATGACAAAGATGTCATAAATTCATAGATCTTAAATGTGTGATGAGATGTGTTCCACTGTGTACGGGAAAAAATACTTTAAAACACATTATTAACAAAGACAGTTAAATGTGAAAAACAGCTATTTTTCTATAAATGTGAAGAAAGTCAGAACGGTGAATAAATAGTTCATTTTCTGTTGAACCGGAAGAAAATTGACAACATTGCTGACATGTGTGATCTCCATCCATCAAAGAAATCCAGGAAGTTGCAGTCCATGACATAAACAGACAATACAATAGGAACTATGGAAACCTACAGAGACCTTGATTGTGGACAAGTATGGAGGCCTGTAGTAGCCATAGAATTCTGTGATTAGAATACTAACGAGTATTCAGGCTTAGAGAAGACATTGGTCTCTGTTAAAGTATGGTAACTCCTACATGTCATGGTGAATTGTTTGGTATGGAGAGCAATACAGGCCATGGACAGTGATGGTACGTGTCTGTGTGACTGTACCTGTCTGTTATAGTGTTCATTAGAGAAATTCAAAGACAATGTGAAGGGCTGTGTGTAAATATAGCAGTGTTCTTAGTCTGTAAAAAGCTTGTAAATAATCTTTTATTTATACATCCACATCTACAAACAAGTCCCATAACTCTTGACAGTCCAGGGGGAAATAACCTTATGAACTTTGATATACATTTTGTTTCTGAATATAGAATTGTTTCTATTTTATATATATATGTACAGTGGAACCTGCAAAGTGTAAACTCCAGATTTCTAAAACAAACATTTTAGATGTTCATGCAAAGAAAACATTGTTCTCAGCATCCTCTTTGATAAAAAGTGTCATTCAGGGTTTTGTTAGGGAACAAAAGTCTGGAGAATGAGGTTCATTGTCAATTAATATATCAAAACTTATGTATAAGTTTTAATTGTTGTATGTGTATTGTAAACAACCATCATGATAATTGTGTATATACAGTGATATAGATATTTATGGTGTATATATACAGCAGTGTCTGGTTGTGAGGTAATGATTGTAGCAGACAGGTCCAAATCAATAACATGTGTTTGATTGCGAGTCTTACGGGTGACACGTTATGAAACAAATGTAATTCATGTATGAGAGCATATAGAATGTTTGTAATTTTACATATGACATCTGGAGATAATTGCAATCCCTTTAAGAAAATAGAATTTCATGGTTTTCCAATCCCAATTATTTATAATTTTAAAAGGAAAATATTTTTGTATCAAAATAACTTGGAAAAATGTCATTCTTTCTACTATTGAACTGAGGGCAAATTCGAGATATAGTAATACAACTTTTTTTTATAAATCTTAATTGCTTGTACAAATTTTGCTGTAGGTACACCCCAATAATGGAAAAAATTGAAAGTGGTTAGAAAATCTGAAGAATGAATGTCTAAAACTTGTAGGTGTTTTGACTGTACAATTCTTATTCCATACTCATAAAATAAACATGCATGTTAAAAAAAAGGACATATTGAGAAACTCTTTCACCTGAAATTTTTGTATATTTTGAAATTCCTCCTCTAAGTTATGAAGCTTTGATTTTATATTTTGAAATTTTTATAGTATAAATTTTGAGATTTTCAATATATACAATATTCATAGAAATTTTCATTTCATATTTTGAAATTTACATTGCATATTTTGAAATTTACATTGCATATTTTGAAATGTTAGATTTTTATTTTGAAATTTTCACTGCATATTTTGAAACTTTTATTGTATATTTTGAAAGTTATGAGTAACATGAACCATGACCGAGCTTAAAATGTCCATTAAGCCTATCCATGCATTCTTCATTTTTTTTGTGATAAGAATCTCATAAGACATGATAACTGAAAATTCGTAATCTAACATGAACAAAACTGTTTTTAACACGATGAACAAAGGGAGAAATAGTAAATGATAGAACTGAACTTCATATTTAAAAGAATTTTGGCAAGGATGCTCTAAAATTGGAAAATCTTCATTTCAATTATATCACCATTCAGGACTTTTTAGTTTGGATAAGTACATCGATGAAAATCTACCTCATGTAATATACAAAGGTTTTTGTATATTTTTTAGAATTTTCGCAATGTTTACTGTGTGAGTAAGGGTTACGTGTGAGTGACGATAATGCATTCATGATCATGTGGTCATCAAGTCTAAAACACGTCACAAAGTTCTGAGCTGAAAACTGTTCCTTATCTTGTATCAATGTATGCTTCAAACTGCCAGTAGTATCATTTTAAATCACACCCACACGTTCAGTTTCCATGGTAACCTTGCATCATTTTGCCGTTCTGATTTATTAGAAAATTCGCTTTTTGCTAAATTATGTACTAATGTTTATAAATTTCTACAAAATAATAGGACAGTCAAGTAGTTAATTAAGCCACAAAAAGACTATTTTGTTTCAAAAGTTAAAAGTCTTCAAATCATTGTTATTGTTAGAAAATGGGTTAGGAATAAAGTCAAGGGGAGAGTAGATGTCTTGTTGACACAAGGTCCAGGATTAAGTCACTTTTTTAGGAGGGTAGATATTTTTTGAATGAGGGCTTAGGAATGAAGTCACACTTTAATTTGTGCTAGAGTAGATATTGTTAGATGATGGTGGGGACGAGATCACACTGTGGGTGAGGGTAGATATTGTTGTGGGCTGAAGTCACACTTGGGGGAGGGTCACTAAGATCCTGTTTGACTCAAGGTAAGGGATATAGTCACATTGTGAGGGAGGGGCAGATATTGTATTGACTCAAGGTTAGGGATATAGTCACATTGTGAGGGAGGGGTAGATATTGTATTGACTCAAGGTAAGGGATATAGTCATACTTTGAGGGAAGGGTTGGTATTGTTTGACACAAGGTTAGGGATATAGTCACACTTTGAGGGAAGGGTTGGTATTGTTTTGACACAAGGTTAGGGATATAGTCACACTTTGAGGGAAAGGTGGGTATTGTTTGACACAAAGTTAGGGATATAATATAGTCACGTTTTTAGGGAAGGGTAGATATTATTTTGAGGTAAGGGTTGAAGTCACACTTTGGGGAAGGGTAGATATTGTTTTGAGGTTATTGGTGAAGTCACACTTTGGGGAAGGGTAGATATTGTTTTGAGGTTAGGGGTGAAGTCACACTTTGGGGAAGGGTAGATATTGTTTTGAGGTTAGGGGTGAAGTCACACTTTGGGGAAGGGTAGATATTGTTTTGAGGTTAGGGGTGAAGTCACACTTTGGGGAAGGGTAGAT
>JAUMHH010229816.1:0-11744 GCA_032359455.1 Chlamys rubida
TGTAAGTGTATGTGTGTGTTTGTGTGTGTATTCTTTTTTGTCTCTGTATATAGGTACATGCTTGATAAGCATTTATTTATAGTGAATTAAAAAAACCTATTAGCAGCAACTCCTAAGCGTTACGAGCTTTAATAACAATCATGTACCATATATGTTGTATCATGTCATGTACAAAATTTTAAAATGAATAAAAAATAAATAAAAAAAACAAAAACTCCCTGGAAAATCATAACTTTTGTTTTGTTTATATAAATAGAAAGTTTACAGTTGTTATAATATTCATATAGTTTGTCTAGTGAAGCTTGCAGACCTTCGGCTGCCTCCGATAGTATAAGTAAGTCATCAGCAAACATCATACAGCTTATTTCTGATTCAATAAGGGATACAGGGTAATTTTTGCAGAAGATTTGGTAGATCCTTTTTATATAAATTAAAAAGCGAGGGACTCAGATTATCACCTTGTTTAAGACCTATAAGAATATAAAAATATTCAGAATAAAAAGTGATAAATTATACAGCAGAGGAACTCTTTTCATACATGTTGCTAATGATATCCATGAATTTCTTTCCAATCCACTCTGAGCTAACTTGTTGAGTAAACCTTTTCTCCAAAAACTGTCAAATGCTTTATTAAAATCTACAAAACGAGTAAACACTTTTTTCTCTTTGCTATGAATATATTTAGTTAGAAGGGATTTAAAAACAAATAAAATATCAGAAGTTCTATGATTTTTTCTTAACCCAAATTGCTGATCACACAATTTAGAATATTATGGAAGAGTTTTCCCAAACAACTGATGAGTGAAATTCCACTGTAATTAGATGGTGTATTTTTATTTTATTTTTTTAATATTGGTACCAAATGTGATTTGTTCCACATTTCTGGATATACCCCACTTTTCAGATTGGCCATACTGTCAATCATAACAGGGACAGAATTCTTAATTATTTCATTACATGTATTATCAGGACCACAGCTTTTCCTAACTGGTTTTTTCTCTTTGATACTTATATTTGAGTCGGTCAGTTGATTATCATTTAGGTTATTTATTAAGATATTCAATTTTTTATTATGTCTTTATCAAATTCTGAATCTGTCACATTTTCCCCATATCCTCCCAATGACTTGAAATGTTCTACAAAGTCTAACCAATTAACTGGATCACCTACTTCTTGTTTAGGTTTAGCCATGCTTTTTAGGAACGACAAGAATTTTGTATAATCATGATCAGGGATATCATTCAGTCTTTGAAGAAGTTATCGTTATTTTGCCATTTCTTCATTTTTGACATTCTTTAAGCTTCTTTGACATAAGATTATATTTTTGTTGAATGCTTGAGCCCTCATTTGTTTTATCTAAGTTTACTACGGTACTACTTACATGAAAGTATTCATTATCTGTCAAAACAGATTTTTCGTGTCTTTTGTTTTGTTGTTTTATTCTAACGTTCATGCAAGACTCTTGTAATTTGGTAAAAACATTACCAAGGGTTTCAGTAGCATACTTTATTCCTCTTTATTCAAAATGATATTAGATTCTTGGAAATCTAGTATTTCTTTCTTTATGCAAGGCCTGGTCAGGCTGTCAATAAGTTTGATTCTGGATGTTACATTCCATGCTATTTGTTTTTTATACTATAATTTGTCTCATTCATCTTGGCCTTCTTTAAATTACAGGTTATATCGACTATAATGTGTACATGATCTGACAAGTGGGATGGGTGTTTAACTGTGAAGTACCTAACTGAGGGGAGCAGGCCTGGATTGACTACAATGTAGTCCACCACACTACAACCAGAATACTTGTAACATGTAAAATTACCAAGAGAATCTCCAACATATCTTCCATTTAGGATTCTGAGACTTGAAGAGATGCATGAATCTAGCATTTGTTTCCGTTGTGAGTTGACAACTATATCGATAGAATTTCTGTGAGGTACACTATCTACTTGGTAGTTATTAGGCAACAAACGTGATACATGTCTAGATAGATCATCATTTGTATCAAAATCAAGACTAGACCATGCCCTTGAGTTGAAATCCCCTGCTAATTTTATGTCTCCTTTTGTTGCTAAACTTGCAGTTTCAGATGCAAGATTATGATAGTCATTATCATAATGATTGGAAGAAAGTGTACAGAGTTTCTTCTATCACCATTCGCGATACAGGTGCTTGTTCTTAAATCTAACAGGTTAACAAAGAAACAGATAAGATAAGATAAAAATATTTGAGCTAGAATAACATGCCGGTTGTCATTTATGAAGCAGAACACGCTTACCCTTCCGGAACACCTGGTCTTATTTTCCTTGTTCTTTTGCAAGTATCTCCATGTCAATGTTTTCTTTGTCAATATTTGGTACAATGTACTAGTTTGATAGATTACGAACTCTAATAATAGGTTGGTTGATCATTCGCTTGTCTTTTGTTGTTTCATTTTTAAAGAAATCTATCTCCAAATTTCTTTCAAATTTAAATATAACAAATGCAAAGTATTTGTCTCTTTTAATATAAATTTTGTCACAAAATCACATCTGATATACCATAAAACATGCATTCAAGCTTGCAAAAAATAACAATGAAGCAGTGCGAATAGTAGAAACAAAATAGCAGCAACACTTGATAAGCTTTCCATGTACAAATGTATATAGAAACCGAATGGGAATGAAATAATACTATTTTTTTCGTCCCGGTATCAGATGCACAACTTAGTTTTATCGCAAGTCTGTTCTACCTTCATTATTTTTTATTAATTCAACATTTTATTTTCAGTTCAATGACAATTATGGAAACAGAGTTTCCCAAATATACTGAAAAATTATTTCAGCGGTTTCAAACGCTGTTTTATTATGTACTAATATAGCATGTTGATTACAAGTCAAGACGGGAAAACATCTGACGCAACCTAAACTGTTAATAAATTTGTTTTTCTACCAAGATTTGTTTTCACACGTTTATAAAACAATGGTTAAGCTATAAATAGCATATCATTTCACATAGTCTATATCAGGAAAACAATCCAATAATTGAATTGAACAGCTGCTTAAACAAAGTTGTATTGCTAAAGTAAAGCCGTTTGTGTGGGTGACAAATATTGACAAATTGGTATTTATCCCCATTTCTTATATCACGAAGTAAACTTGATCAAATAGCCATTTACCGGTTCTTATTTTTTTTAAAATAAATACAGCTAGAAGATTTGAATGGCAGATGGTTACAAAATGTGTGTAATATTGATACACTTGTGTAGCGTGCCAAGCTACAGTGTATTACGATATCTTAAACTAATACATTTTGAAAATTAATAGTGTTTCGATTTATAGTGTTTAGTCTATATTAGTGACAAACTTGCAAATGAGAGTTTTCTACTCCATCAAAACCTTTATGAATAAATGTATTGAAGCAACAAGAAGCAAGGTTTATAAAACAGTTTACTTGGATCTTAATTGAATTAATTACTTATAGCAGATAAGATATCGCAACCATAGATTTAATGAAATCTTTAACTGACTGATATCATCACGATAGTTCTAAAAAAGGAAACAGAGATTAATCATTACCTGAATTGTAATTGGAGATAATTGTTTTTATATCCCCACGTGACTTTTAATGGGAGAAAACTGACATTATATTATCAAGTGAGTTTAAATAGACATAACTGACATAAAACCATCAAGTGAGTTTTAATTAGAGATAACTGACATTTAATCATCATATGAGTTTTAATGGGAGAAAACTGACATTATAGTATCAAGTGAGTTTAAATAGAAATAACTGACATAAAACCATCAAGTGAGTTTTAATTAGAGATAACTGACATTTAATCATCATGTGAATTTTAATGGGAGATAACTGACATTATATGATGATAATGGATTCTGCAGTAAACGTTACCGCAAATATACAGCAAAATAAAGATATATCGATAAAAAACAAAGTGTTTATAAAAGAATTGCTACACTGTAACAAAAAATAGTTTTCTTAATATAAAATATATTTTAGAGAAAATTAGCACAACAAGCTTAAGCAACTCAATAATCCCTCAGAATGTATATATATAATGATCAGCAAACATTGAGTTACTGTTCCATGATATGAAGACAATTTACTTGTAACAAATCGATTATCAATTCCCCGACTATGTGGTGTGAATCTTTTGTACTGTGATAGAAAATTGGAAATCTGGTGGACCACCTCCGGCATTCGGTGCACGCCGATCCGGCTCTGAACAGTACTCAACATACACTGACTTCCGGCGAATTGGCTAGTATCATTAAATGACAGAGAGCATGAATCTATTAAACTGTCCTCTTCAAATAGAGAACATCAATTGGGGAGGAAATTGAAAATTTATTAGATTTGTTGCAGAAGATACAGCGTTTACGGAATAAATAAATGACTTTATTGTTTACTACAAACTCCTTTATTCCTAAATGACATGGTAATTACTATTAGTATTCAATCAATGCAGTTATACCACGCCTTGAGGAGGCAATAACGCTAAAATCGATAGCCTTCGCAACCACACTGTTGAAACGTCTAAATTGTTAGCAAAGTCAGCACTTATAAGCAGGTCTAACCAATGGAGAAAGAGAGGTAGTTTAGGGTTGTTGTTGTGTGGGAACGAAAACAAGACAAAACCACCGTCGTCAAGCTTGTTATAATATTGTTAGGCAACATGTGAACTTAATTATATCATGAAATCATCAATGTACATTGATTGTAGTGAATTAAAGCCTTGTGTTAAGATAGCGTTAGCTAACTAGACTGATTGTAATGGAATGTATAGTGTCAGGTTGATATAAGCTGGGGCCCTAACTTAATGCCACGAGAGTATTTTATGCAGACATTTGAAGTCATTACCAAGATTGTGACATCTACCTAATTCGTTCCACTTAACGCAGTTGGATTTCAATATTATAGTCTTATTTTCATTAATAAGTATCTTGTCACGTACCAAAAATGTGTATTTAAGTGTATATATTAATGGGAATGAGTGTCGATTATTACAATACCTCACTTTTAACCTTAGTGTTGAGCGTTTGGCCGAATGGGGTAGGCAATGGGTTCTGTCCCAAAGCTGGCACATACCAAAGTCCTTAAAAATGATAGTTGTTATTCTCTGCATAACGTTCAGCATTTAAGGTTATCGCAACAAATGGTCTACCCGTTTTCAGTATAATGTGACCGGGTGGAATACTGTGATGGCCGCCTTCAGCATGGTATTTCAGTGAGCACTCAAAAGTCGGCATGAGATCCGAGCAATCGCAAGGAAGCAAATATATCAACAAACCCTGCTTCCAGCACACATACACAAGCACGCATACACTACACACATGGGGACACGTCCTTAAATGGTCTTAGCTGTTAAAAGGACGTTAAACAAAATTCAACCAAACCAAATGTTAAATATAAGAATGTTAGAGCGTTAACATTGGTATACCTGTTGGAGTCATTCTTTTGGAAAGGCATATACGATATCGAATAGAAGTTAATCATTTCTACGAGTAACCAGAAGGTGTACATAAATGTCAACAGATTGACACATTATTGGTATTCGCCGAAAGATAATTTACTTGTACAAAGATGATTTAAATTGCACTGGTATTTAGGCACGTTTTTCTGAGATAAGTGCAGTAGAGTCGATTTTCAAAGAGATCCTTTTTTTGTATACGAATATTAATATATATTGACCGTTAGTGCACTCTTAAAATATGCGTTTGGCTTTAAACCGTTTAGACTATCTTGATTTTTGTACACAATATCAGTATCTAAACCCACATAAAAAGATAATGCCTTAGTGTCAACAGATACTTAATTAAAATCCGAAACCAATAAATAATCGGGCATTATGGCTAAATCGACGACACCTGCCATGTAAATCTAGGTCAAATCCTAATAAATCACGTTCTCACACCAAGAACGCAGGTACTGAAATCAAAATCACAAGGCACACTAATGAGTATAATAAAATAAATATCGACCATTTTATCATTCTATGAAATACCATATTTCCTTGCGATATCCTGATGGCAACTATAAACCGTGTCCATAGTCTTCATCCACCTACACCTTAAGAACCTTGTGTTGTTAGTGTGTATGTCAGCAGTCGACATCTACCATAGAAATCATGACATAAGAGCAAACTTTCAAATACCGAATCAACTGCGACATGTTAACAGCGTCCGTTTAAGGAGCAGGGATGTTACTATAAATAACGGGAAAGTTCAGGGGAAATCGAAATCGTCCCGCGTATCGTGCAACATAGTGATTACCATCCCAGCTGGTCGTGTTGTAAGCAAAGATTAAATAAAGAGGCGGAAGTAAAAGTCTGTAGAGTCCTTGATTGTATGCTCAGAAGGGTATATACGATCGATGTGGTCGAGACACGTTTTGTTACTTTAAGACAGCACATCGTCATTATAGGTACACGGTATCAATTACGCATGATCAACACCATGCACATTTACACGATATTACTAGAAATCACCATATCGCTGAAAGTCAGTTATATAACAAACAAGGTGCAAACCAACATATATTATTACGATATTAGTAAGAGAAAGATCTAGATATGCCAAACTGATGGATATTTGGCATTATATTGATAATAGAAATTCATGCCTAGCGAACATATCTTCAAGATATCAGTAATAGTCAATATGTGAAACACATAGTATCTTCTTTGAGATGTTACTGAGAAATTTAACACGAAAGTGAATATATCTTATTATCAAATACTAGAAATGTTCTCATCAAAACCTCAACAAAGCAATGTTGTGTACTAATTATCATGTATAAGTATATATTCTGACGAAGTTTTTTTTAATTCCTTAACATGACGTATCAGTTTATCTTAAAAAGAGCGCAGAGTGATTTCTTTATAACTATCTAGGGTGCTTTATAAAGTGCATTCTCGTTATTTTGATTTGACAGAAAAATATGTTTTAATAAAGAAACCAAATATTTTCAATTTGTGGCCAGATTTGATCAACTATATAGCCAATACTTTTGTTTAAAAACTAGTAAATAAGGAAGTATTGAAAATATCAAAGACCCAATCATGTTTGCTTTGCGAACATTAGCAAGTAACTTAAATATCATCCTCGAACGTATATAACTATATATGTAATTGTATAAGCTCAGGGCAAAATGTACACTGTAACACCTTAGTAGTGTTTAATTAACTACAACAACGAGGGTTAGACAGGATGAGCTTATATCATTAATATGTTTAATTAACTACAACGAGAGTTGGACATGATGAGCTAATATCATTAAAATGTTTAATTAACTACAACGAGAGCTAGACATGATGAGCTCATATCCTTACAATGTTTAATTAACTACAACGAGAGTTGGACATTATGAGCTCATATCCTTACAATGTTTAATTAACTACAACGAGAGTTGGACAAGCTGAGCTCATATCCTGTTTGTCATTTTACTTATAAAAAAACAGCCATTTTTAGTTTACGTTTTTATTCAACACCCCCAACACGCTTGCCATTGCATACCGAAGCTTACAAAGAGTACAAGTGACTATGAGTAGTGATATCATAACACTGATTCTATTGACGGATAATGTCATGATATTGTTAGTGTAATGTCACTAACGGTGTACTCACAAGGTTCTATATTCGGACCAAAAATGTCAATGACCGTCCATCTCTTGTAACGTTTTCAACTTCCTTGTTATTTTCATATGATTGTAAAATTGTCCAATCGTGGGGCACGCTTCCGACAAGAGTTTACTGTAGCAAGATGTTGACCAGGTTTATGGGTGGTGTGTTAGCTGGAAAAAGTCGGTAATTGTAAAGAAATGTATGCAAACTGTTTTACAAACAAGAAAAAAAACCATGAATGGCAAGTACACACTGAAAACTGAGTTTGTTTGATAAACATTGGGATATGGATTACATGAACCCTTAACTTTAGTTATCATGTTAAGTTAAGCAAGCTGTATCCAAGGCAATGTAAATATCCAGTTTTCTGAAAATAACAAGTAAAACTGAAATATGTGTTATCCGTTCCTTTTATATTAGTATGGTCAGAAACAAAGTTAAAATGCTTGTAAAATCTGGTGTCTGTATCGAACTACACTGGTAGGATATCACTTAGACAGAGTTCAAAGAAGCAATCTTCATTTCATGTTTTAAGTAAAAATTTGACTCTGATTTCTTTATAAAGAAGACTGCGGTTATTACAATTGTAACCAGTTATAAAGTTCAAACAAGAACGCGATAAGATCAATTGTTCCTTTTGCAGTGTGTAAATACTGTGTTTGACTTTCCATATCTTATAGAACAAATCAATTAAAAGATTTCTCACAATCTCCTTATGTCAAATGGTAAGGTGTGCTTTTACCCGAATAATGATCTTATCAATTTAAGGGAAAACAGTGTTTTAATGTAGGGTGTTATACCAATTTTAGATTTCGTAATGTTCTTTCTAATACGCCGGTAGTAGGCGTATCACTAAATTGTTTTAAAATAAAAATGAAGCAGATTAGTTATGAATCCACTCCCCGTAGTCAGCCGGTATTTCATTCTTCATGCATGAATGCCTTCTTAATTTACACTTTGTCTGTGATGTTTTGACATGGCTTTTTCATGGTGTGCTCTAATTTGTAACCAAACTTATAAGTGGACTCCATGGCCTGTTGCATCAAACTAGATACGTTATATGTAGTTATTTGGATAAACTAAAATTATTTACACAATGGCGATGAATCCAAATTGTTTGTTACTAAACACGTTGTTTTTCTCCATTGGTTTGACACATCATCTCGTACTATTCTTCCAAGAGTTTTCCCCACAATACTGGTAAGGCTAACTGGTCGGTAATTCCCTGGATCTGATTTTGATCCCATTTTTAACATAGCTGTTATGTTCGCTTCCTTCCATGCCGTTGGTACTATACTATCATGTAGTTATCTGTTGAAAATGATACTAAGAGGTTTGTTTATAACGGAATAAAGTTCTTTCATAACCTTAGGATCAATCTGGTCTGGACCTTGTGATTTGCTGCCATTAGGCTATTTCAACAGTTTCCAAACACTTTCTTCTGTGCAGTTCTTCAAAAGATTGTTCAATACATTTTCGTTCCATTGTTGATATTCCTCCTGGTGGTTCCTCCGTTAATACACTGCAAAAAACCCCCAAAAACACTGGCCAACGCGTCCGCTTTATCCTTATCATTTACTGCATTTTTTGTTTATCGCCATTCAAGCCTTTTAAATGTGGAATGGCCGTCTTCCATTTCTCTTCAAGTTGACATATTTCCAGAATCGCTTAGAGCTATCTTTGATATTTCCAGCAATGTCTTTTTCCATATCGCGCCCAGTTTTCCTCAGCATACACTTCACTTGATTTCCTAATTTTGTGTATTCCCTGTATTTAAGTTCAGACTCGTTTCCATGTATTGATGCCACGCCCGGTGCTTTCTGTTAATTTCTTTGTCTGATTTTCTCACTTAATGGAAGATATCACCTGTTTTTTCCGTTGGTTGGTTTAGATACTTTGCTCATTACAATGTGTTTATCCATGCATGCTTGAAGAATTTGTAAAAACTTTGAATATATTGAGTCCGGATCCCCATTCAATAATTAATCCCACACTATATCTAGATCGGTCATCACACCAGCGTAATTCTCTTTATCATATATTCGACGCTTCATGGTATTATTGTTTTGTTGACTATGGCGTATGAATTTAAATTTTAAAACGAAGTGATCGCTTTGTCCAAGAGGACTTTCTTGGATTCTTTCTTTTACCATTTCCTCTTCATTTGTTATTACCAGGTCGAGTACACCCGATTCCTGTGCCCTATCTTGTGAATTCCCTTGTGTGTTGAGTTAGGTGATTGTCTCTTAAGCATTCTATAACGTTTTCACTCTCTGATCGTTTTTGATGATAGTGAATTCGTGTTTATTTTAGTAAGGTGGAAGTCCCCCATCATACATGTAAGTATATGGGAATATTCATTGGCTATCGACTATGTTGAATTACGTTATCTGTAAAGTTCCTCCGTATTATCTTTGTCAGTGTTCGGGCTTTTGGAAACGCACTCTATCAATAGACAATAGACAGATATCTTTATATGAAAGCTTGACCCATATACTCTCTTTAAATGTTGATCACATATTCACTTCAACAGCCTTAACATTGTCTCTTACATCGATAGCTTCTTCCCTATGAAATGCATTCGGGGTGTCATTTATGAATAAGTCGAAACCATCTATAGCACGCTCACTTTGTTTGGCAAGAATGTCTTGGGGTATATCTCTGTTACGCGTATTACTTCTGAGTGATCAATTCTGGCTGTTAATTTATCTAACTTACTTGGGAAACTGTTCGCATTAGTGTAGAAACAATATTTCTATAATTGATCACACCGTGATGTCAGGGTTTACCAGTTTTGTCGTCAGAACATCTTTGTCATTGCGAGCTCGTGGGAGGAAGCCGACAAGCGATAAAGTGTTGATAATCTATATTCCACAACTTTATTAGCCTACTAATCATTAGGTCGAAAATTTCCAATCGGCACCTTTTTTAATGTGTGATAGAGAAATCTCCAACAATATCCAATGATAGTATCGAATGGCTTACCCTCCCGTGTCTCCCGTTTAAGCCGGGAAAGATAAGCTAATCACTCCCCAGGGGGGGGGGGGGGGATAGCGTCGCAAAGTTGAATGACGATATTCATACCCCACGTGTATTATTTTGTTTACACTAGTGTCGATTGAGTTGTGACTGAAATAATAGGATGGGAGAAAAATAATCATCCCCATCTGTGCCACAGAGACATATCCAACCCTTGGCAGAGCCTCGGGTTAGACATCCAAAAAGCATCACCCCTCGGGTTAGAGATTTCTCTGTCACACCCTCTAGGTAGGGGAAGATTCTTTTAGTCATTTGCTGCTCCATTTAAGCTCCATTTAAGCTCCATTTAAGCAAAAAAGGGTGTTGATTTCCATACTTTTTTCTCTTTGTTCCTTTTTTGTGATTTAAACAAACCCTTTACGACAGATTAATTTCCTATGTGGAGCACTTTTGAAATAGATGATGGGGATTCACCTCAGCCAATTGAAGTCACCTGACACCAGTAGACAATATAATTTGACAAAAAAAAAAAATCCAAAATTTTAAAACTCTTTGCCAAATCGTAAATATCGCCCTCACAAGTATTCCAACACCCCTCAACCATAACAGTACATTTATTATTCTTTATAAAAGAGTCAGTGTTAATATTCCCCTTTTCTTTTCAACACCAGAACCACCCATTCCACGTTTACCCTGCATCAGTTCCCGTATTTAGCCATGTGTAATAAAGCTTCCATTCCCCTGTTTTATCTTATGTATGGAAACATGATCTCCCCCTGTTCTTCCTGCCTCCGATAAACACCCGGTTCTTATGTTCGTCCTTCTGTACGGTTGTTCTTTTATTTTCTCGTTATTCATTGTTACAGGTTAACCTCCCATTGTTATGTTCTGGCTCGTTGTAATTTGTGTTACTATGTTAATAGTACCATCACAATGTACCGATGTTACTATTAGTGTTAATATATTAGTTTTACCATCCCAATGTACCGATGTTACTATTAGTGTTTATATATTAGTGTTAACATCCCAATGTACCGATGTTACTATTAGTGCTAATATATTGATGTTAATAATAATAATAATAATAATAGTCTTTATTTAAACTTGATTACATATTGAGTCAAAGACTCGTCTCCCATATGG
>JAUMHH010229827.1:0-11744 GCA_032359455.1 Chlamys rubida
TTAAGTTAAAAAAAATTTAAAAAAAAAAAAAAAAAAAAAAAAACGTACCACTGTGCCAACACATATGAACAACTAAGAACATGTTGTTGATGTAAAACGCAATTAAATAAACCGAAGAATGCTAAGACATAAACCACCATTACAATAGTTAAGATTACATCAATCCCAACAAAGACAGGTAACAAATCACTGAAACAGACCGAATACGACCGATTCAGAACTAAAACGGAACCGAAATAAAATAGACAGGGTTATCTAAAGGGAATTAAATATATCTGAAGGCCACGAAAGCAAAAACGCAGTATAGAACACAAAGGTACTTCAGAAGGGTAAGTGTTTCCAACAGCATTTGTAGCAACCGTCATAGACATGCTCATACATTTTAAAGATCAACGTACCGCTTCCAAAAACTAACTATACATAGGAATATATTTTTCCGGGCATGAGTATAGCTTTGACTAATCATTTCTGAAAAAACCAGGATTCGAACCCTGGACCTGTACTAAGTGTACTGTCGCTCTAACCAACTGAGCGTCCTGGTCAATGCCAGTACACTGGCCCAGTCTTTCTATGTACATGGTATATTTCTTCTGCCTGCAACGGGGCAGGGGTCCTTAACACACACCACATTGTAACAATAGAACGCGCCGCTACCAAGATGGCGTCCTCCTCCTACACATGTACGTTTACATAGAGATAGACAATCTCGTTAAACACGCAATACACCGCACCTGCCCCCAATCTACCCGCGGGGTTGCATGAAAAAGAAGTATCACTGACCCAACCAGCGGTTTGCTATCATTTATGTATGACGGTTCAATCTAATCAGATTGGTTTTGCGTTTTTGTTATCGGGACCAAATTATATTAAATTAATCTCTGTAGATCTCAAACTGACAGGATGACAAACATACCAAGAATATTTATAATTCATCTGTTAATTGGAAACTCGGGTCATTATTGTGATTGTGTAATAATAATTTTGGATCATGATTAGAACTGGGATAGAATTGATAGGGTGCTCTTTAATGTATGTATCGCTCCAACCCATCACTATGCACGAGAGACCACAGGTTACCGGTATTGAAAGGACAATCAAGTACAAAACAATAAAACACACGGAAATAAAAAAAAATCTTTGTTGACTCATCTCATCATCTGACGCTTTGTTTGTAGTTAGTAATATATTTTGGTTTATAAAAAACCCATTTCAAGCGTAATATTTGGATAAGTAGCAGTAAGTTGTGTATTTATTTGTCGTACTTTTATAACCGTTTTGTTGAACATTTAAAAAAAAATGGCAACTTTGTTGCCCCGCTGTGCAAATGTCTTATGTTCGTACAGATTTATTTTTCATGAAGTTGTTCGTTAGGGTAGAAAGTATCGCCGCTTTTTCTACGTTGTATAAGCTTTAAACATGTATTATCAGATTTATACAAATTTGACCGTTAAGAGAAATTATAAAGAAGGCGTTGAAATTATTAATAATGTTGCAGGAACAAGTACAGTAGGTAAGCTAACAAATGTCATGGCATGTAGCGCAGTAGATATGCTTAACAAATACCATGGCCTGTAGCGCAGTGGGTAAGCTTAACAAATACCATGGCCTGTAGCGCAGTAGATATGCTTAACAAATAACATGGCCTGTAGTGCAGTAGATATACTTAACAAATACCATGGCCTGTAGCGCAGTAGATATGCTTAACAAATACCATGGCCTGTAGCGCAGTAGGTAAGCTTAACATATACCATGGCCTGTAGCTCAGTAGATAATCTTAACAAACATCATGGCCTGTAGCGCAGTAGATAAGCTTTCTACTTCAGTGTCAAGAGATGCGGGGATCAAATCTCAGTTTTTACTTGAAAAAATCATATATCTTCTTTGCTTTAGTAAATGTGCTAGTAACACAGTGGCAGAACATCTCTTATTGGTTGAAGCTTCAACACAGAGTGCTGTGACTCTCATCCTTAGCTATTCTGTCCTGTTTGAATATTAAAACGCCATACCAGTGTGTAAAAAGATAGCTTTTGATCTATCGCCCTTAGGTTATCAACAAGTTCACAGTCGAGGAGGCGGAGGAGGAGAGGGCGATGCACCTTTAAGTTTCGATACCGGCGTGTTAATGTTTCTCTTTATCGGCATTTGAATGTCATTAATCTACTTAATTGCATTATGTTCCACACAATAAGATTACCCTTTCTCACAACAGAGATTAAAATGCAGGATTACAATATTGGTTTTAAACCGCATAACCACGTAATCCATCTGCAGTGCAAATACAGAAATGGTTACTATAATAAATTAGTCCGTGTATGACTGTCACTGGTTCATGACCTGATTTCCACGTACATTGGTGATGGTACATTTGTACATCGTCCTTTGATCACAATCCTGTCAGTTAAGCTCCCTTTGATTGCTATGATAGAGAAAATGTACCAATAGGATTGATACGAAACCTATTATAATAAGAGCTATGTATTTATTTAAATGGCGCTGACGTCATTACTTCTGAATTAACCGTGTCGGCAGTAAACGACTTCTGACATAGATCTTTTTGAATCTGAAAACATACTTGAGAACAATTCCCGTAGGTTGTCCTTGAAACAATTTGTCACCTGAATTCTTCAAAACGTAGTTTCTGTGATATATTACTCGAAAAAATAAAGAAAATCCTTCTGGAGAGAAATTGTTATGAATTTCGATGAGAACACTGTTCATAAATTGTTAAAACTTTTAGAGATTCTTAGTCGTATAGTTACTAATTGACAATCCATCGTCATTTTGATACCTATTGAAACCTATTAAAATGATATTTTGCTTTTACCTATGACTCAAATTATGCAAAGCACAACATTTTACGAGTGAAACAGAAAGTTTAAAAGTAAAGATTCGACCCTGTCAATCATTTATAGGAACGTTTATGATTTTTAAATATTAAGTTTGAATGTAAGTGCACTTAGCTTGCGTCTCGTTAAACTATGCCAACTCGTTTTTGATACATGATACGTTCGATAGTACGGTAGATTAGCTCCTCCAGACGTAGATTGAATTAGACCTGGAGGGCACGGGGAGACATTTTGAATAATTATGATCCTAATGCTATTTATGGTTTATGTCGCCAGCGTGCTCGGCATGATGGTGCAGACATAATTGGATTAAGATATCCATAATTTTATATGGAAATTCAAATCGGGGCTTTGTTACATAACGCCAAGGCTACTTGTATTGTCTAATACCCGACAATGACAGTGACGCGGTCAGTGGTTCACAGAATAATTGCTTCCATAAGCACAATTTGTATCCCGTTTATGTATTTATTCTAGAAATACTTAACATTTATGAAAGTCATACGGGGCCACGTTGTATAAAGTTGATTAAAGGTTTGTTGTGTGTGTCATGTTAGCTATCGGAATGTGCATATTAACTCATTAGTTTCTTCTAACGATCACATAGCCAAATAGTATAGGATGTGTATGTGTCATACTGAAATTTTAAAATGTGCAGAACATCTCGTCTTCCTTCGATCTGTTAACAAAATATACAGATGAAAAAAAATGAAGGGACATAAACTATATTTGTTTTAAGATCATATACTGCAAACCGGGAAATGTTTTGTTCAGTCAAACCTTCGCCGGTAAAATCGATATTTGCCTAGTTTTAATTTCGATTTCACATTTAATAATTATGTATATTATATTGTTTACTGATGCTCGCCATTACGGAAGGCGAAACAGGCAAAAATTTAAGATGCAGCGAAAATGTCCCAATATGCAGTAAATCACTTTTACCTTTTATTCCACTTTCATGTTTCCCCCCAGATACTAGATGGCAGAATCTGCTGAGGGGTTTCTCAGTCTCCGAGCTAAGGGCCTGTTACACACTACCGATGTACCTCGCCAGGACTAAACCGGAGCAAAAAATTGACAATGGCAGAGCTCCGGCGAGAAAATACCGATGTAGTACCGGAGTTACCGTTGTGATACGTTGTGATACCGTTGTTCTACCGATGTAAGAGCCGATGGGCTACCGAATACTACTTTTGTGTCACCTAGGTGTAACCGATGCCCCGCCGATGTTATACCGAGGCATCAGTACTATAATAACTTCGGTGGTATTCGGTACATGTAGTACTACGCGATCCATTACGGGGCGCTATATATCGAAACGTATACTCGACCGACATTAACGAAGCCATACCGGAGTACTGCCGTTGTACATGTAGTATCATTGCTCGCTCCGCCAGCGCAACGCCGGGCATTTTTTAGCATTTCATACATTTCTACCGTCGCCTGCCGTTGCTTAATTTTTCGCCGATATTCTGACGATGTCCTGACGATGTACATGTACTACCGTTCTTAGCGATGTGATACTGCTGCGCTGCCGTACTAGTACCGATCCGCTTAAATCGCCAAATGTGTGCTCCGATATATATAGCTCTAATCGGCTAGATGTGACAGGCTCTTTAGCCGTAACGTTTATAGCTACAGTTATCTCTTTCGGGCAGTGACACGGTTCATAACACACACTTGAGTCATTATCAATTATGAAATTAACAAGAACTCCTCTAAAATTCCTTTATTTACGGAATTTTACGCACATATTTATCTGTTTCAAAAGTGGTATAGACCAATTTAGATTTCCAACGTTTTGGCCCGTAGTATCTAGAAGGACACAGTTGTATGGTTCAGTAAAATTATTTTTAGCATACTCTATTATCAAAAGGAGCAATCACGTGCATGTCCCTTACGTTCATCTCATATGGAATACGTTATTCTATTAACTAGCACACATGACAAAAACAAAAGTTGCTGTAAAAGTTAACTGCTTCCCGGCCATTCTCTGCTAGTAATTATTAGGAAAATTCTGCTCTAAGGATTAAGTAAACACAGTGAAACAAATCATATTTACATTTAAACTGGAACCCATTTTCACATATATAATGCATGAAGTGGAATATAAATACTAAACATTTAATTTATTTATCCTTAAGACTTGCTTTCTTGCTTGGAGGAATGGGAATTTATAAAAACAAAATCCAATACTTTCTATGAAACAGCCAAAAATTGCAGAAAATATTTGAGAATTACATAATTATAAAATTCTGCCCAGTTTTTCTTAATTTTTAAATCTTAAGGTCACGCTTGCATGATGAAGGTTATTGTTGCCTTTAGCGTGCAATTACAACTAGGTTAATCTCATCAAGGCAGACTAACATTACAATTAAACCGTTTTCCTAGTGTAAGGGTCGTTATTTGACTATTTTATGATAATAAAACCACCTGGTACCTAGTGTTTGAAGCCTTAAGCAGTTCCCGTAAGGACAAAAGCTATGCTGTTTTCTAAGAGAGGCCGAAGCCTTACCCTTAGAGATGATACCAGCACAGTGGAAGCCTGCTCTTCCAAATCGCCCAGCAGAGGTAGCCTAATTGTAGAAAAGCAGTCACAGTAAGATCAATGCTTTCCAATCTCGTGCGAAGGACAGCGTCTGATGTAATTTCATTAAATGAAGCCCGTAAGTATGTGTATTATATACTTAAAGAACGAAAATGATTACATGACTTGTATTTACCTTAGTTACGAAGCATTCCACTGCAACTCTTCTTAATACAATATTAAATTGTTGACTTGATTTTGTCTGCAAATACGTTCTATATTACGTTATAGGTACATGTCTATGATGTAATCTCTATAAGAATTCTTCTTAGTTGAATGCAATGCTTTTTAGTTGAACATCGTTTGAGAGCAACTAACACATAAAAACTGTATATAAATACTGTATATAAAAACTGTATATAAATACTGTATATAAATAATGTTTGTGTTCAATTGCGCCACGCCTACATCATTATTAAGATGTACGTAACAAACACACAAAACTGATTACACATTGGAACTGGGTCATAGATACAGTATGCCAAAAAGAATCAAATTGCTTCATACAACTGGTTTAACCTCCTAGGATTCCTCGGTGATGCTAGGGGTCAACAAGTTTGAATACAAATTGGTGTTAACTACTGTTGAAACAGAAGGGAAGGTGCGTAAATCATTTCGCGAATTTCAAGAGAAGTGCTGGTTAATTTCAAACTAATTGAAAAGTGTATGTATTATCAACCGTGCGAATACTCCATAAACAATCACTGTGGCTATCAAAGGTTCAGCAAACAGCGGGTACTAAGAAATTCATCACCACAACAAACCATTAAAGTTTAATACTGCCACAAAAAACACTACCATTTAAGTACTCCAGGGCTATATATGGTGAAGGGAAAACAATTTTACAAGACTTTTATACTAAAAGCGATACCAAATAAATATATCATTTTGCTTCATACTAAGTCGCACACTTTAGGGTTCACGTGCGTTTCTTTGCATTGGTAATGCTTGGGACTTTAAGTTGGTATTGATCTATATTGAATCCCTAGCGATAATATAATAATCAATAAGCGGATTACACTGATAGCCTATTGTTGTTTAATTGAGGAAGATCTTGACTGGTACAAATTGGTTCCATGTTGTGTTTAACTGTCTGAAAACAATTGTGAAATATTAACTGAAGATGGCTCCGACAGCATTGTGTCCCTACATCTCTACCTGTTGGAACAGCATGGAACCTTAGCTACACACTGAACGTGTGCCCCTACATCTCTACCTGTTGGAACAGCACGTAACCTTAGCGACACACTGAACGTGTGTCCCTACATCTCTACCTGTTGGAACAGCATGTAACCTTAGCTACACACTGAACGTGTGTCCCTACATCTCTACCTGTTGGAACAGCATGTAACCTTAGCTACACACTGGACTTGTGTCCCTACATCTCTACCTGTTGGAACAGCATGGAACCTTAGCTACACACTGAACCTGGAGCATGTACTTAACCTAGCCAGGACATGTACTTCAGTGGCAGGGACATTATTATTTCCAGGAAATAGAGGGTCCGCATGGATGACAGAGCACGCAAACATGTCGAGTGTGGACTTATTCCTAACAGTTTAAATGTTTCCTTAAGACCTCCACGGCAGGTTTCAAAGTTAAGCACTTCAAAACGCAACGGGCGTGTGTAATAGTTTACCTCTTCCGGCGCTTTGATTTTGTATCCGGAAAATGCCTCGTGTCCAGGGTATTTAAAACCGTCTGTCAACAACGCACGCTTGATGTTATCTTTGGTATTTTAGCACCAACTGTTTGTTACGTCAGTGTTTGTGTGTTTGTCCCAAGGGCAAATATTGTCGACAAGGGCACATGGAGGTCACCGTCCGTGACAACACACACGTAAGCTGTGACCCAAACATGCACTAAATGCATGACCCATTCGACCTGCAGGGATTGACAAAGGCGTGCTACAGACACATCTGAGACTAGAGAGTGACCTAACGGTGCAATTTTCCTTTGAAGTCTATAGTGTTTCCACTTTATTGGAGTGTAGTTAAGACTAAGCTATCTCTCTTTGGCTACATCAAAACTCCCAGGGAGGTACTAGTTTTAAATCTGATTTACAAATCAATGACTACAATTTTAACGGGAAATACGCAACACAATAGGCGTAGGTGAAGCTGCTGAAATAACATGTTACTATATGCGTGTATCTATCTAAAACAGAATAAGAGTACGGGCATGTGTCAAACAGCTGATATATATTTCTTTTGTCCAAAATGTCAACTTATACACAATTAAAATATATCAACCACGACTTAATGTACATGTAGGAGTCGGAGACTTAATGTACATGCAGGAGTAGGAGACTTAATGTACATGTAGGAGTCGGAGACTTAATGCACATGCAGGAGTCGGAGACTTAATGTACATGTAGGAGTCGGAGACTTAATGTACATGTAGGAGTCGGAAACTTAATGTACGCGTAGGAGTCGGAGACTTAATGTACACGTAGGAGTCGGATGGATTTCATAATTGAATGACATTTCCAACTAATCTTTTACCAAAGACATGGTAATCCCACGTAATATCTCGTGCTAGAGGTTTTTCTAGCTCATTTTGTCAGGTACAGTTACGTGGCATTTGGTGCAATTTTCTAACAGCGCGCATAAACGAAATTGTGGAACACCTCTCGAAATCAAGACCCCACATTCAAAATATTGTTGTTATTGTGTTTAATTAAATGAATTGTTTTGATGTTATTTGATTAAAGATGTTTATATAAAATTAAATCTTCATCACGAAGTTTGCTTTTCAGTACACAGACTGCATTCTTTACGCGAAAGCATTCAAACATATCTTTAGGTGTGCACGGGTCAAAGTCTCAGACGGTACAATTGTAAACTCCGGAAACGTTAGATCTGCTTTTTTGTATTTATTTGACTTTCGGTATCACCGGCGACCACTGAAGAGTCCCGAATGGACGAAATGATCACAAAATGTTTGCTTTGTTTGGCTTTCTGCATCGTTTTTCTAAAACAATAAAGTGCTCCTTATTATGTATTTAGTCATAATCTAAAACGCTTAGATAATCCACTGATATCTATTATTATGTAGCTGAAAATCAAATTTCGAAATGAATTAAATCTATATAGAAATGTTGCGAGCTTCAACCATTAAGCAAAGCTGCAGGCAAATCCTGCACTACACAACCATCGAATTGGTTTTATTGGTATGTCGATTTCAGAAGTCGAGCAAGCAAAACGTTCCAACGCTAGCCGACTCTCGATCTGAAGAGCGCATAATTGAGTTCAGAAACATATGGTAAGAACTAACCTACAGGGGGAACGGAAATGATGCTGATAAAAAGAAATAAACCCTATCATCGATACATTGCGTTGCATTCAAAAACCAGAATGACAAATTCTAAACTAAGAATAAATGAGATTATAGTAGGTTCCGCCTGTAAATGAAAGCATGCCCGTGCAGTGCTCGTAGCTTCTGCCTTACAAAGGATTGCATACTCACTCTGAATAAATCGTGCTTTTATTTCTTTATTTCAAAACCCTTTAAAACATGACTGTTTCTCGGAAAGTGCCCTACACGTTGTTCACGGCATTATAACATTGGGAAGTGTATGTTATTTGTAACAACTGCATCTCTTAAGGGATAAGTGATAATTCAATACCGTACAGCAGCGCCACCTCCCGGTAGACGAGAGTACGGAAGCAGGAAATGCACACATCACCAAACTGCTGATGTATTCGTCTCTGTGATACTAGCGTGATGGCTGCTGAACGCAGAGTCAATACCTCACCAATCACTTGTCTGAATTAGTCCAGCACTAATCCCGAGGGTTGTTAATACCTTCGAAACATCTCATGCCATGACTTGAGGCCTGACATTTTTCTAGTAGTAAATAGTAATTCATTCACTCGGTGCATGAAGAAATCTCGACAAATCTAATGATAAAACAATCGTAACCACACTGCAGACACGTGTTTTTACGAGTTTACACATACGGTACTGCGCGATTTTCCCAATTATTGTCTGTTGTAATTGAAAATTTTGAGCTCGGGAAACAGTTTACGGAATTTGCTGTTTTGACTTGTCACATACATTTCACACCAGAAAGTTATCACAAGGAATTGAATCTTGTTCACGCCGTAAAATTGTGAAAAACCAACTCTGCAATCCTTTCATTATAATTTTGCAATAAATCTGTAGGATCAGGGATTAAAGTGATACGAGAGGATTCGTAATTACATCAGCTCATTTATGTACAATGTTACAAATTATTTGAGATTTTTATGCCATCTATGGGTACAAGTCTTTAAAACCTGCAAGAACGGCAACAATTTTTGACACACCATCGAACGGGAAAGGAGGATCCATTAACTAAATTAATTCCATGTTTATGAGACAATTATTTCCATCCCTGGGATAGGTTCCAGCGTTTATGGGTCTCCAGAAATAGTATCGTTGGAGCTCCAATGTTACAGGACAGGCCAGGAATTTCCTAGGATGTCGATAAACCCGTCCAAGGGAACATGTTACCGTTATAGATAAGACCAAGCTAACACCCCGGAACAAACCTGGGGAAATAAGTTACACTAGAAAATAATACTTTGGATAGGAATATATATTTAACACTGATCAAAACGCAAAGTTTAGCTTTTTCATTGGTTTTCTGAGGCGGCACTTGGTATTTCACAATGAACTCCACCGATTAAGTTTGGCTTGAAACGATTTGCAAAGTTTTTCCTTTTTTTGATGAATATCTCTGAAAATCTCAACTTGGACTAGTTTATGATTTTCCATTGTTTTCCACGTTCTCTCCAATTGTGTACATTTATTCCAACAAAACAACTGCTATACTTTTCTGAATTCATAAAGTTACTCTTTTTTTCAAATCCAACATCAAACATTTCTGGGTTACCTAAATTATTGATATCTTAATTTGAGCACGTTGTAAATGTGAATGTTTTTACTAGCGCCGACGTCCCAGGTTACCCAATTGACGCATGATAAATGCGCATAATTACGCTTAACAGTGAACAGGAAATAGATATTTGCACGGGTGCTTGCAGGAAATCATCGATAAGAGGTAATGTATGTATTGCTCTGCCTTGACATAAGTTGTTACCGACAGTATGACACTTTGCATGAGTGTCAGAGTACCGTGATTTACCTTCAAATTCAAGTGCTATGAAGCATGTGATTGGTAAAAATGTGTTTGCTAAATCAAGGTGTTTAGAAAAGCTGTGTACAAGGAAATGCCTGTCAATTAGTCTGCCTGTGGTTTTTTCATTTTTTGCACATACATATTTATATACATTATCCAGCTAAAATGAATATTTTCAATAATGCGCTTAAGCGTTGGATAAAACTTAGATAAATCGTATCAATATTTGAAATTTATTTAAAGGAGACGGATTTACATAAGTACTATGTACTTGTTTCTGGATCCTTTTCTGTATTTATAACCAGGTACTATTGTAATTTAACATCAATAAAATAAAGTTTAAATTAATATTTGAAATTTGCATTTAAAGCATTTGGGTAAATAATGTATCGATTTCAGACATGTGCTTTTAAATTTCTTTATAAGTTACGAAAATATTAAAAAATACGAATTGCTCTATAACAGTGCAGAATCTTATTGAAAGACTGGCTATATCATACATGTTCAAGTACATTTAAAGAACAATTATCAAAACATCTCAATTCCAGGTTATAGTGTTACAGTGTTAACTTGCTGTAAGCTGCTGAAGTTAATTTCCGTTTACCAACCAGCATTGCAAAATGTTATATCTTTACAAGATTTAAAAGCAATATCCTTTGAACGACCTTTTGGAAAGTAAAATTGATCTTCAGCTAGATACAATGGAATCACTAGTTTTCGTGTGGGTTTTTATTTCGTTTTTTTTTGTATTTACTTCAAAGGTCCACGAAGAAATGACATGTCTGACATTAAGCAAGTCTCCGCTTCAGTTGGTCCTCGTAGTCCACGAACTCATGTACCCACGTAATGGTGCAGTGTCGAGAATCCACGAAATTTGGGGCCAATGAAAATATCTGATTTCGCAGCAAATATTTAAAATATACAAAATCTAAACATTAAACAAATATATATCGCTTTGAATCATTGAACTCTCCATGTTTTACATATTGTAATCCATTGTTGTTGTAAATACTACCTTAATAAGATGTATCAAACAAAAAAGTTTAAAGTTAAGGAATACAAAGAACGATAAATATATAAAAATAGTGTTAATATATGAAAAGCATTAAATGTGATCACAGATAAGTAGTATTCAGAATAAGTCTTTTATTTACTAATTCTGAATACTACTTATCTGTGATCACAT
>JAUMHH010229849.1:0-21480 GCA_032359455.1 Chlamys rubida
GCTCAGGTGGTTAGACAATCCTAATGTGATTGGAGGTCCAGGTAGCTCAGGTGGTTAGACAATCCTAATGTGATTGGTGGTCCAGGTAACTCAGGTGGTTAGATAATCTTACTGTGATTGGAGGTACAGGTAGCTCAGGTGGTTAGACAATCCTAATGTGATTGGTGGTCCAGGTTCAAGCCCACTTTGTTTCGACTCTCAGAACACTTGTTTATTAGACGTGACATAGGTCTCTTGTAATTAATTCCTTGTTGAAGCTACTATCATGCCTGTAAAAGAAGTCTCCAATACACAGTTATTATCTCTGGCAGTGGCACAGAGATGCTTTAGAGCATTATACACCATGGAATAATTTAAGTGATTTACATAATACTTGGCTGAAGATAATAATTCAGAAATTAACGTTAGTTGTATACCGTTATGTTTGTTGAAATGTTAGACTTAAAATACTGTTTTTATTAGATAAACAATAATCAAAAGTTATATCTTTGGTTCATTGTGTTGATCGTTTGAATGTACACATGGAGCATGCCATAACGTCAGCATCCTCGATATCCAGGGGTTACGCTCACTTTCGCTCTATACATCCCTGGAATATGTCATAGCAAAATTGAAGGTTTGGTGTGCGCCACCTTGTTGATGAGACAAGGAGACTAGATCGATCCTTTGATATACATCAAAAGAATCTCGCGGTCATGTAACGGTAGAAATTGACAGGCTTTGAAGTCGGGCGTCTCTCCTTTGTAATCTTCAAAGGAAAGGTATCAGCCTAGAGATTGGTCAGTGTTTTTTTACCCGAGACCAATCAAACGGCTATCTTCGTGCCTTCAATTTTGCCATGACATATTCCAGGGGTGTAGAGAGCGAAAGTGAACATAACCCCTGGATATCAAGCATGTAACGTTATATACGAGATGCAATTCCATCCTTGTGTGTTGACGCTAGGGTATGTTCGCACCAGTGAAATACTGGTATTAATCCATACTACGCGTTTCTATGTTTTATAAACACATCGTCAATATATAGCAGTGTGATACTTGAAACATGGTGTCATTGGTCACCTTCGACCTCGGATGTTTTCATTGGTCAAAGTAAGAACACAAGTGCCTAGGCGCAATGCAATAGTACTAACGCTTTACAATTCATTTGATCTCAATAATATCGTTATTGATATAAATTAACATGGATTTATTACGAAATAAAATTTGTTTGAATGAAGGATTTGTTCTTTTGCATTTCCAACAAGTGCACAAAAAATATACTTATCAAATGAATCGCTCAGGGCTCTGGAGTTGACATCACTATGCTGATACTATATGTATTAAAAAAATCATGAATTACATTAACTTTGTTAACCGAATACCTCATAAAAAATGTGCTTGGAGCAAGATGATAAGATCGCAAATTAAAAGTCCATTAGAACAGCATTTGAATTAGATCACTATTAAGTCTATTGAAGAGCAAACAAGTATTCAGAAAAAGGAGACTAACAGCAGACAATGCTGTAAAACTTACACTAGACAATGAAGTTGCCTCTAACGCAAGTGAAGTTAAAGTGATTGTGCTGTATCCTGTCAGGGGAAAACTGCACTTCGTGCCAGGTGAGCTAAAAAAGAGCAAAGTTTGGCGGCACATTACATTAACAAGAATTCCACGAAAGTGGATGTGTCGCCTGCGCAGGAAGCTGGGAGATTACGAAGAAATAGATCCCTCATTGGTATCCATAAAAAAAATCATGAAAATGCAAGTATGCTTAGCACTGCATGAAGTTTGAGTTTGATCAGCCCAAGGAAACTGAAGTTATCGCACGAAAACATATTTTCTATTTATAGTAACAGTGACCTTGAACTTTGACCTTCGGACCTGAAAAGCAATCCCAAGCAAGCACTTTTGGTAAGGAAGCACTGCATGAAGTTTGAGTTTGATCGGCCCAAGGAAACTCAAGTTATCGCACGAAAAAAGATTTTCTATTTATAGTAACAGTGACCTTGACCTTTGACCTTAGGAGCTGAAAAGCAATCCCGAGCAAGCACTTTTGGTAAAGAAGCACTGCATGAAGTTTGAGTTTGATCGGCCCAAGGAAACTCAAGTTATGCCATGAAAACCTCTGTGCGGACGACGCCGCCAACACCGCCGACGCCAACATAGCAATACCTATGTGTCACCAGCTTTTCGCAGGCGACACAAAAATCACGGATGATCTATTTGAAGGATCCGTTTATACCAGTTTCCTGAACTAGCAGAGTTCGGCTCAAACAACCTACAATATACACGCTAATCCCGCCGAAACTACCTGTGATCAGTGTAATATTAAATGGACATTCAGGAATAATGCGACACAAAATAAACACGCACACTGAGTTATAGTATTAAAGCTTCTTTAATCCACGTAATAATGACATAATAGACAACATGATCGGCTGAGGTAATAGCCACCGGGTTTACTAGCACCAGTGGGAAACATGAAAATAAACAACAATGGACGAGAATGTAACCATGGTGATACGCCACGTACGTCACCAAGGCAGCAATTGGAAAGTATGTATCAAGTTACCTTGGTGACACAATATGACAACGAATATGTAGTGAAATTTTACGGCAGAACATCTCGTACTGTTCTGGCATATCAATTATATATTATTGAAAAACTTTGACATTTGTCAAATTAATACATTCTTAGTTTTTGTTTTATTAAATATATTTAACAAAAAAGTGATCTATTTTTTTTTTTAAATATTTAAGTAAAAAACATGCATAATAAAAGATAGTTATGCAATATAGATTGAAACAATGTCACCATGATTACATTCAATGCGACATACCCTCGTCTGTAACGAAGGTACGATCCGATGGTTCAATGACGTAATGAAGGAATGAATGAATATCATATCATCAATGAACTAATGACATATGTATGCAGCACTTAATCTGAAGCTATGGCCTGTCCAGTATTTATCATTTTACTGTCAACACAACAACAAAGATACCGATACTCCTAGCTCAGGAAACACAGCTAGACAAGTGTTCCAGAGCCAGGTAGGGTACCTATATAACAGCATTACAATCAGTAACAGATATAAACAAAAACAAACATCAAAGCTTTTGTACACCTTGCCCCGATTTCTCTACAAAAAAAACTGCCGTTTTGGGCTTCAGCTTTTCTTTATTTTCAAAGTAATGCCAAACTATATTTCATTTTATCATCAAAATGACATATAAATGAATATTTAAATTGGGTTAACATATGCTCTTTTATATAGTAAAATTGGTAATTTTCTCCAGTGAATTAGGAAATATTATTAATGAAATAACAACTCATTAATGAAAGTACTATGGTGAAAATAATTGCAGGCATTCAATGCAGGAGTTCAAGATTTTGAGAGAAAATGGGACTAGGGACAATATCTAACGTGTATATAGGTCATCTAGTAACTAGATGTCAAATCTGTTTATTATTTCTATACGAAAAGTAAACAGTGTTCCGCTCGCATGATTGCTAATCAGTTTCACTGATGATTTCAAATACAATATATACATACATTAAAACACTTTCCCTCAAAATGAACAAATCTCAGATTTGCTCATTGCCTTCCCTGCGGAAAATATCGAGCACTCTTTTTACTTCAAAATAATTAAAGCAAACGCTATAGAAAGCAGCATTAACTAATGACTAATTGTCGGACAGAAGGACTTACACCTGTTTTGGCAGGTTTATTCTCCAATAAAGGTCGAGCAAACTAGAAAGCGCCAGCTTCTAATCCATAACTGCAACCTAGAAGGAAAAGTTTATTTTTCGCGAAAAATTGTTGTTTTTCCTAAATTCTCAATGAAATTACGAAATATTGCAATAAATAATAGGTTAAGACCCTGAAGTTTAGCTTGTGAGTATGTTAGAATATAACAGCTAGTTTATACCTGGTATCTGCCAAATATTTTCTTTTCTTGCTTCACATCAACATTGATAACAGACCACTAGAATCAAATACTGCTGACAGGTGCAGCGTGAATCTGTCGGCTTTAATACACAATGATTTTATAAACATTCACTATATAATGACTGAATACAGATTTTATTATGCAATATTATCTGGACATGTACAATACAAATAAGACTACTGTGCGTTAGGGGAAATGAGGTAGAGTTTATCTTAAATTAATGAGGTTTGTCTATGAACTAATTGATGAAAAATTGTGTATGAAAAGATGTGGTAAAACTAAACAGGAGAAATTATTTTCCCAACTATCAATGTTTTAAATTGAATCTGTGTCACAAGAATTCTTACATGTGAATTGCAGAAAATTATGATATTATTTAGATATTTTGATCGTGTCACTTTTACTAAATGTCACAGAATAGCACGTAACGTTATTAATTCTATATTGTATATCATGTTTCCCTTATACACCTCTCACATTTATGTTACAAGTCGTTCGTAGTATTTATTTATTTTGCACCCTTTGTCGTATTAGAGGTCCTGCCACTCACAAGGATGTTCCCCAACCAGATCAGAATACATCACTTAGGTTGCTTCTGGGTTATACATGTATCCGATTATACCTACTACAATTACATTAACTTGGATTTATCCAGTAATAAATGTTTCTGTTGAAATTGATATTAGCATTTCATTTGCATGGAATAATACAGTGTCATTTTTAATATTTTAAAGCTATATTTTATTGTTTTGGTTTTTCCTATATAATTCAAAAACCTCCCTTTTCCTTAAAATAATTTAATAACATTTTGAATTATAATTGGAAAATTTGTTTTACTAAAACACACAAGTTGAACGTTTTAACTCATTATATGCTACGTACATGAATTAGAATACCGGTATGTGCCGTGAGAGACCATTGGGAAAAATAAATGTTTTGATTATGTTGCATCTTACTTCTTTCTTTCTTTTCTTAAAATTGAAGAATTAATCGTTGTATAATCTGTCTTAAGTGAATAATATATGACTGTAATGAATTCAAAATCAACTGACAACATGTTTTTGATTTCATGTAAATTTTTGGCGTCAGTAATCAGTCTCCACTAAGAATGTTGAAAAAAACTATACTACAGATGTAAAATAAACTTTGTTTTATATTGATCAAAACATATCGTTGTTGTCACGTGAGCCATTAATCATTTAACAAGCTTTGTGTTGAGCGAAAAAAAGTTTGATTTCTGTCGGGTATGTTAGGAAACGTCCACATTTAGGATAATGTACAGTTTTAAACGAGTTAAAATTTTTGGGGGGTAATATATAAAAGGTTTAACATCTGAAACATAACAGTTACTTCATGCAATATTCATTCAGTGTACATGTTAAACTCTTAAATATAGCTTCCTATTCAACTCTGCAGAACTGAAATTCTGCGATACACATTTTTACGTCATCTGAAGGAAAATGACAAAAAAAATGAATATTGTTGTAATTTAAATATCACAGCCTTAATAAATGTGTCATTTTAACTTTAAAGCGTGTAAATATTCCAAACAGGCTTTACAGTATATGTACTTACTGATTGGTGACTTTTATTAACACACTTTAGTTTCCCAACCGAACAGTACATCAGAAAATGATTGGATGTTAACAACCGAACAGTACATCAGAAAATGATTGGATGTTAACCTATTAACTTGACTTGATAAAATGACATATTATTCAAATGTTCTCCTTAAAGCTTACATTCTTTTGGCGTCACATTTCATTAAAATTTTCCTTGATGTTTGTACAATGCTAAAAACATAACAGTGCAATTAGGAACCAGGTATATCTCAGAGAGCATACCGTTTGGTAAGCAAACACCCATCTGTATGACGGCCAGTTTCTCTTAGGTATAATGGAATTAATGAAGCAAAATAGTTTAGTCTTTGAAATTCCGAACAAATTTGGCATGGAAAACTATTGGGATGTTTCATATAAACTAGACATCATAATCGAACGTATTCCTCGTATAGGAAGGAAGTAACTGGATAAGCTTGGAAAAAAACCTGTGCATCAACTACTAGCGCTAAACATGACTGAACAACTGAGAGGCACAGCAACAGTTGACCTACACACTAACAAAATAGGTCACCTCAGACTACCTAATAACTACTCCAGTACATGGGGCAACCAACCAATCAGGACAATGGCTAATGAGTTAATGTACACTTGCAATAATCCAATTAAAAAATAAAACTTTTGAAATTAAATGCAAGTGTTATATAACATGGAGTTTTCACACAGGGATGTAAATATTACCTGTGAGTAAACATGAAATTTTGTGTTTTTGGTTTCCATGGAAATCTACAAATGAGAGTTGGTTTTGTGCTAGGCACATAGCCAATATACACAGGTATGTGTACCTTGTTGTCACATAGGGTGTCAATCTTTTAATGCAGGGTTATATACACAGTCAGATGTCCTGTTTATAACAGTAACACTGAACACATACCAGAGCAGAAATAACGCTTGTTCTGTATTTAGTTACAAGTAAAAGATGTTTCCCTACTACCAACAAAACTGTGAGCAAACCCAGCCTGATCAGAATTCTTTACACCCAATTTAGATATTTCTTACTCTACCATGAGATATTTCTTACCCTAACATGAGATATTTCTTACCCTACCATGAGATATTTTACTCTACCATGAGATATTTCTTACCCTAACATGAGATATTTCTTACCCTAACATGAGATATTTCTTACCCTGACATGAGATATTTTACTCTACCATGAGATATTTTACTCTACCATGAGATATTTCTTACCCTACCAAGAGATATTTCTTAACCTTAATCAAAACTTCGTATCTTCTGAAATGTATCATGTATTTACAGCTATATAACAAAATATTTTCACTTTTCAAAACATTTGTTTTTGTCTTCCAAAACTTAAGTTATGAAAACTCACAATTTATGATCCAGTCAGCAATAACCAGTTTGAAGTAAATTTTGGGATCATCATGAGAGGCCTAGATTATATGTAAGTATGACCTTCAAATGAAACATATTCACCTTTCTGTCTATGGTAAGTACAAAATAATGTGCCCTGCAATAATGACAGAGGAGTTATCTCCCTTTATATGTAACAGTTTATAAAACAAAATATTTTTTTAATAACTATTGCCATATATTTTCAAGCTTGTTCTGTGCAAAATTGAAATATAAAAAAGCTATGAGGATTTCTGGAATATCAGTCCATGTGAAAGCTTAATAATAAGTTATATTATTGAATTAGATGTTGTGTGGTTTTAGCCTGTATTAAAGAGAGATACCCATGTGACACAATTAAAGATGACACAAACTGTCGATCGGCTAACATGAAAAAAACTACCCTGATAAAAAGGAAATGTCATAATCTTGGTCAAAGCACAATTCTTTAAAATAAAGAATTAAATAAAAATCATTTTTATACTTCACAATGTTCATCAATATAATACAATGTATATCAATATATATATAATATATATTTGTACATATCCATAAAAAATGACTACGTTATCTGACAACAGTTGTATGATTCTCAATGTTTGTTTCAACGTGCCGCCTCACTCAATACAATATCTATAGCATCATCCACACATCTATAACAACGGCACAAATCGCATCATAAACACGAATAAAGACCATCAAAGCTTTATCAATTAAAACAAAATGAGTTCTAGAATCGTTTTTGTAAGAACCCGTTTACAGATAGAAGCTACAGATGAATAACAAAGTTCAAACCCGGTTGAAAGTGTTGAAAACATATTTAAGGTAGTGTTACTAACAGAAAAAAGAAGAGTCTCAATGGTAAATTTCATTTCAAAGATCCAATAGATTGAATTTAGCAGGATGGCAATATCACAGTATAATTTCTGTGGACGAAAAAAAAGGAATATCAAATCAAATATCAAGTAGACAACTATAAGATCAATTTTCACAGTTTTCATGTTTTTCATGAAAAGATAATCCTATCTTAATTGTCTAAAAAGGGTGTTTTTTGGGTAAATAGGTGAGAACTGATCCTACTGAAAATGTTGCTTTTCACAGGAATCCCAAATAAAAAGGGAGATTTTATATCTTGCTTAGAGTGATTAAGAAAATTGCATATTGTTAACAGCAGGGGGAAGATATAGAAACAACTATATAACTTTGTAATGGTTGAAGTAGAATAATGTCTGTGTCAGTTTTTCAATAACCTAACAAAACAGGGGGAAAGCTGTCTTTGTTATCATTGGCTTCTTATCATAAAACGTATGTACTTCCAGCATAGTCAGTAAACAGTGACAATACATGATAGTCTTTTTACTTATAAATAATACTATCAACAAGATTTTTTTAACCTATAAACAAAATGTCCTGATCAAACATGAATACGCTGTATTAATTTGTTAAATTGTTTTCTCCTTGAATGTTTTTAATAATTTAACTCATTCACCCCTGAAGAGGTATTTGAACTCTTCCAATTCAATGGTTGGAATAGTTCATTATGAAATTTCAGGGGTGAATGAGTTAATAGATTTTTTTTATTTCAAACATTTTCAATAGAGCATCTGATGTAAACGTTCAGTATTTTCTTACCCCACCCTTATAGGTTTCTCCTTGATAAAATATTGAGATTATAATTGCACTGTGCTGCAGCATTAGACAATAGCGTGGGAGTGTTACACCGATCAGTAGTCACAACAGTAAAGGTATGGAGGTGTAACTGTTAGTCCTCAGTACATTCCTGGTAACTTGACTAAGAGAAAACACGAGGAAGGTACATCCATATCGACCCAATGAGTAACAAGATAGACAGTTATATAGTGTGGACATATATCAACCAATGTCAAGTAGGTTTCACTGAAAGTAGAACTGGGGTTTTACAATTTGTACATATATAAGTGCAAATGTGTCAATAAAATGTTGAACAGCTGAACATAGGCTGTACTATAAGACAAGCTGTCAATGATAGGTGTACCCAGAAAAGGTAACAGCGACCTAACTCTGATATCAACCCTCTACAAGGTGCTACCTTATTCCAGGTGTGTGGACACTAAAACACAAAAGAGACACTCACACTAAGTCACAGTGACCTACTTATTGTTCCCTGCCTTCCAATCCCCGGTTGCCTCACACCAAGTCACAGTGACCTACTTATTGTTCCCTGCCTTCCAATCCCCGGTTGCCTCGTACCAAGTTTGGAGTTTTCTCTAAACATCTCCACTAACATTTGTTTTGCTTTATTCAATTTTCTCCAAATGTTTTCACTATTACTTGTGAAAGTATTGATCCAGTTAAGTTAAATGTTTTACTTATTCTATTGAATGTATGTGAACCCCGGACCAGGTGAACCCCGAACCAACCCCGGACCAGGTGAACCCCGAACCAACCCCGGACCAGGTGAACCCCGGACCAACCCCGGACCAGGTGAACCCCGGACCAGGTGAACCCCGGACCAACCCCGGACCAGGTGAACAGGGAGATGAGTGAGGAATAGCTGTATAATTTAAATGACCATCACCAAACGGACAGAGCCGGTGAAGAATAGCTGTTTATTTTGAAAGTCTGTCACCAAACAAACAGAGCCAGCAAGTACAATTATCAAAGAAAAACTGAAAAGTAGGTGCATTAATCAGTCAAAATGACTAAATTAAGTGTTGGCAAACCCAGTTTTCTAGATTGATCCGAGTATTGCAGAAGTTAAAATGTGTGTCTTGATAAATATCAGACCATGCTCACCGCTGAACATATGCCCTGTAATGAGATGCTCATTTTGAGGAACTCTCTTTCCGAATCAAATGTGTTTATCAATACTGGCTGAATACATCAGAGCACATATTGAATAAGATCAAAATAAAAACAGCATTTTGCTAACTGTCAAATTTTAGATGCAAATATATATCATACACAACCAATTTCACTTAACGTCTGACAATCTAGTTCTACATGCAATGTGTCACACTTAATTTTTAATTTAATATTGATGATCAGACTGCAGAAAAACTTTTGTATATTATCTTACTATTTATATGAAAAAAGATCAATTCCTTTTTTATTCTCCAGGCATGAACTTACTTGATATAAACACTGTTTCAAAGTTAAAAGTGTGGATGAATAAAATACTATAAAAATCTCACATTCAACAGCATCAAAGACAGAATTAAAAGAGGTCATAAATAAATTAAACCGAAAGAAATGCATGCATCGTTGTTTGATTCTACGCTCCAGGTGTCGTGTTATGTACAATATTTACAATGTTTATACAATTTGAATGTCCATATTGTCATATTGTATACAAGGCCAAACATTTTATCAATTCATCAAAACAAATACTGAATGGTCAAGCACATCGCTCACTGTTTGTTACAGGAAACAGCCATGATGCATTCATTTAATTGCTTTTCAATTAATCCTATAAACTGTACAGACCCTTCACCTTGACTTCCTCTGTAGCCCATATTGAGATGGAAATATTAAGTAAAAAACAATCTTGGATACTTTTCTACGTATAAAAATAAAGTCAATGAAATGCATCCGATTTAACTTTGCATGAAGATTCACCGGGTCATACCAAGGTTCTATAAGCGTTATCCCATTTAGATAGGTGGAATAGGTCAAATAATAAATACTCCCATGTACATCAGTCATTTTGAATAATTTCGGAGTACCAACGTCCTCTCAAAGAGAACCCATCCGAGTACCAACGTCCTCTCAAAGAGAACCCATCTGAGTACAAACGTCCTCTCAAAGAGAACCCATCCGAGTACCAACGTCCTCTCAAAGAGAACCCATCTGAGTACAAACATCCTCTCAAAGAGAACCCATCCGAGTACAAACGTTCTAAAGCATTTCTTGTTCCACTCCATATCGATGAAGGTTTCAATGCCAGGTAATATAAATTCTGCACCAAGGTTCCATAGGGTAACAATATGGTTATAACTATATCATCGTAGATTCCACTAGATTGTAACACTTGATACCAAAACATTAAACATCATACACCATGGAACCTTGTTAGTTGAACATTTCTGTTTCTTTTAAAATTTCTTAAGTGAAACTTTCAGATTCCAGCATTATGATTGTCAGTGTTCTTGAAAAAATTCTCAAACATTTTAAAACATGTTGATTCTCTGGTTTTGTCCTGACGAACAAGTTCTATACTGTCTATAAACGAGTGTCTGTAGACAAACCACTATACTGTGTTAAGTAATTCACCATGTCTGTTCCTGTAACTAACATACAATAAACATATTTAGTGATATCTTAGCTGTACATTACATGCTATCTCTGTTAATATTTCTAGTTTCTGAAACACAGTTGTTCAATGAAAGAAATGGTGTGTTAATTTGTCCTAATATATTGATGTATACGTACCCTTGAGTGCTTATGCAAATACATTTACAAAGGCAGATTTCTAAACTTAAAGCAACTGGCATTTAGCATTTCCTGGGTTGCGATTTTGCTGCGAGTGGTTTGGACATTCATCAGATTGAATTATTTTGTTCACATGGTCAATAAGATCGTAGATTCTTATAACTATGGCATTATTACGTTGTAAATTTTCAATTCATATATATTTGCAAACTTGGTAGTTTTTCTTTTTTCCCTTGTACATCAGAAAAATGTTACTATGCTAAAGTTACCTCCCTTTACAAGGAAGATGGGGAGAAAGAGACCGCTACATAAGGAAGAATATTCTATTGTTTTTGTATGCTATTCAAAAATTACAAAGAATGCACCAACTTTACTATCAAACTTTCATGGTAATTAAAATATTGCTTCATCTTTTTGTGTCCATGTACAACATAAAGTACCGGGTAGCTATGGAGACAGCTATTGGTGTATATCAAGTATTAATGGCATAGGCATGCACCCAAATCAACGTGGGTAACAGCTGAGGTGTACACGTCGTACGACCAGATGTGAAGCCGAGACCTGATGATCAGCCAGCATAATGAACAGATACAGTTGTACTATTATGCTTTCATATAGTAACTACGAAGACTTTACCAACATGTCTGCCATAACGAACAATATTAAGTTATCCTTGGGAAAATGTTAAGCCATTTTATGAATGGCTCATTATGATAATAAAGTGCTTTTAATTACTTTTGATTGAATCCTACTGACAGCTTCATAAATCACAACTTTATGAAACAATGAATGTGACTCTGATTAGACAACCAACACAAATAATACTTTCCTTTATTTTAAATGAACTCACATCCCTTCTTCAGTAAAATATAACTTTACCTAAGGGAAAAAACATCAGTGAATTCACTTACAGAAATCCATCTTTTTTTCATTCACTGTACAATAAATGACTTTTTAAGTATAGTGGTGTCTCTTGGAGAATTGCAAAATCTAACTCTCAACTATGCTTACTGAAATAGTTCAAACTATAATTCTGTAACAATTTTTTCGGATCCATGGCTTCTTATTACAATGTTCCTACCTTGAGATCAAAGTTCTCTGCCACTTTTCTATATCTACTTTTGGCGAGTAAAAACATCACAATTAATTTCTTTAACAGAATCTTTCCATATACCTGGTAGCATACAAATGTGTAACTATTTTTAGGAAAATAGTAAACAAAAAATCTGCAATTCCAGTTCGCCAATTTAGTTTCCATCACTTATAGTAAAAGTGTGGCTTACTTCAGGTAACTGTTGATGGATAAAAAATGAAACGTCAACCATCCTGACACAATCTTTCTTTTATCAAAATCTATCAAAACAGAAGGATAACACATGTAAGTATTTAACAAATCTACAGAGCAATGACAAAATGTTCATTGGCTATTAACACCAGAATACTTTATTTGGAATATGAAAAAAATCTCCAAAAAATGGCTATTAATAAAAATCCATGTCAATTAGCAAAACTACATTAAACTAGTGATAGTACTGTGGGTCAGGCACAGTACACAAACTAGGCAAAATTCAGAAACTTTTCACAAATTATTGCTTTTGAAAACTTTTTTCTTTAAAAATACATATTAAATAGTAGTAATGAAATTAAAACTGTGTAAGGCTGCTATTGTAGAAAGATGATCACTTTTGCCTAGCTAACAAATATCTTTAAATTGTAATAAAATAAATAAAGAATACAATTGATAATGTAGGACCAATAATACACTTCAGAACATTTTGAAAGAAACAATAAAAATATATGTAATATTTGTATATCATATTTGACTTCAGGAAAAAGTTTATTTCTTTTTATTTGAGGAAAAGAACAACAAGTATTTATGTCAACAAGATGGCTTCTGTAGTTTAGAAGTTTAACAAATCATACTGATTGGGGTTTCAGCTAGTCATTAATGTTTTGCTACAGTTTGGCCATCAGATTCAACCAAAAATCCTGTTGCCCCCAATCCCTGATTCAGCAACTTTGAATCTACCAAACAATGATGAAATAATCTCCCTTGTAACTATATAAGATCTGATTCAGATACAGCCAGTAGTTATTTGACGGGAATCCAGCTTATAGTACAATAGTGTGGATTACATTAAGTCCAGACCAACTCTGTGGGCTAGTTAACAACAGAACACAGGCAAGCTAGGTCCATACTCTGTGGGCTAGTTAACAACAGAACACAGGCAAGCTAGGTCCAAACTCTGTGGGCTAGTTAACAACAGAACACGGGCAAGCTAGATCCCACATTCTTCATTGTTGATATTTTTGTTTCACAAATAGTCAAAGCTTGCCATGTTGGGATGATGGGAAATCTTAGATATTTAAGTGAGTTATACTCAAGAAACGGTTTCCAAATAACAAACTTTAATCCTAGGTTACATGGAGCATATATCCCAACTTGAACTGTTCTGGCTTAAAATTGGCACAAAGGTAAGGTCAAAGGTCAAGATGACTAATCAGAAAATTCAAATCTTTTCCTAGACTTTTTCTGTAAGAACTACGTTGTATAGGCTGGATTTAAACACAAATGATTACAATCTGACAAGCTAACGCATTCTGCATGGTAATTACAGGGATACTTAATTTCTTCTGAGACTCAGATTCTGAAGTTTGTCTTTCTCCAAACTGTAGGGAAGTGTTACATGGACACGTTGACATTTTACCTCACATTCACGTGTGACTATTTAGGCACAGAGGACATGTATACATTAGGAATGTCCAATCCACATATATATTAGTTAAGATCAATTTTCATTGTGCATGTTTTAAAATATTTGTGATATAAAACACTGATTATACAACAGTCAATGTCCATAACTATAAATAACAACAAATGTCTTATCACCAACAATAACAAAAATTACTGTTGACAATATCTGGGTACAAATAAAAAAGGCATTAAAAAGATCTTAAAAATTCTAAGAGTTACATCCCTTGATCTTTGCTGCCCCCGTTTCCTTCCCTATCTGAGACCGGTACCTGATGCTGGTCTATACTAGCATCCGTACTGATCCTACACTTCTGTAGCCTCTCCATAGCCGCAGACGGACTGTCGCCATACCTCCCCATCTCACCCGTATGTTCATACTCAAACAGGGTATCCTCTGCGAAGGACTCTGGCCGGGATTTACCATCCTCTGAATCTATACTCTCAAAACTCGCCGTCGACCAGTTGCGCATCTTGCGATAGCCGTAGTTCGGGTCGACGGTAGCAGCTTCGCGGTGGAGATGGAGCAGTTTGAGCTTGTGACTTTTCTCCAGCCCCTGGCTTATATCCTCAAACACTGTACTATCTGTACTGGTATTTGTCCACGGGCGACCCTTGGAATCCAGGTCGCCACTGTCCCCGCGACTGATGGGGAACTGTAGATCTCCACTGTCGCCACGACTTACTGGGAATGATTTTTCCCCTCCCTCGCTCGGACTAACCGAAAATGAGCGTTCACTGTACCCTGGGAACACTCGCTCACTACTGTCACCACGACTAACAGGAAGCTGCCGGTCACCACTATCACCTCGACTAATGGAAAATCGCTCACCACTGTCACCCCGACTTATTGGATATGGAGACCATTCTCCACTGTCTCCTCTACTTACCGAGAAACGTTCACCACTGTCTCCCCGACTCACAGATAGCTTTGAACCAGTACTATCCAAATCTAAACTGTCCGCACTAGAGGCAGAATATGTCCTCATCGATTGCTCCTGGGAATCAGTAGTATCTGTACTAGAAACTGAACTTTTACGTACGTCACCTTCCCGTTCTGGTACTGAAAGATACTTTCCTCGCTTTGCAGATCTCTTAGCATGTGTGCGCATATGTCTGGTGATCATGTCCCGACGACATGCAGCATATGGACACTGCGGACACCTGTAGGGTTTCTCTCCTGTATGTGTACGTTTATGTGTGTTCAGGTGGTCACTACGACTGAACACCTGGCCGCAGTCAGTACATTCATAGGGCTTCAGTCCCGTGTGCAGCCTCATGTGTCGTGTGAGCATGTCGCTGCGTGAAAAACAGCGGTTACACACCTTACAGTAATGCACTTTATTGTTATCACCCTGGCGTACCGTCTCTGTTGGCAGATGCTTTGCCATGTGCTTAGCTAAATTATCATATGATGGAAATACTTGCGTACATACTGGACACAAATAGGCATCAGAGTCAGACATAGTCCGTCTTCCTTCAAGGCTCTGAGATTCATTGACTTCCATTTTGCCGACAGGACTAGTTGATAGTTTTTGGCTTGGTACTTTCAATGGCTGATTAGGATAATAGGCACGTGGCGACACTGCAAGGCGAGTAAGTTCTGACATAGACGTTACCATAGTAGCACGAGGTGGGAATGCAAAGTGAAGTCCAGGTGACATGGGACTAGGTGACAGAAGTTCAGGGTCTGAATAGAATCCTTCAAAAGGACTGGGCAGGTTGAAGTTAAACACGTGGCCTCCCTCTGGGACAGAACACAAGGGAGAGGATTGAGCAGACGATATGTAGTGAGGTGTGAGCACCCCTGGCGAGCGGTGCACATATGGAGAGAATTGCTGCTTGGCGGCTGACGGGCTCATGAGATCAGGATCACTTGTAGACAAACCTGAGTCAGGGGGAAATATTCGAGGTGTGGGAATCGGTCCTCGGAAAGACGGAGTGTTTGTGAGATCAAGAGGTTCACCACTACCACCCTGAGGTAGTGATTGGGGTTTTGTGCGTTTCTGGGTTGAAGGCTGCGTCCCTGAAGGCCCCATGAACACGTCTCCGTCGTCACTAGTTTCCGAAGTCACTTCTGGTGATTTGGCCTCAAAAGACAGTGAAGGAGACACTGCTGTTTCAGGTACCTCAAGGCTGGTCTCAAAAGACTGGAGATCTGGTGAGGCCGTCCCGAGAGAGGTGTCCGACCTATCCTGGGAGTGGTCCAGGGATGTGTCTGTTGATGAGGACGATCCACTGTGTATCTGGCTCTTTAAGTACCTTGCGTGTAAAAACTTTTTGAAGTTACCAGGATATAAGTGTTTACTGCGGGCTCTGCCTTCCTCTGTTAAGGGAGACAAGTCCGCATCACTTTTGACTGTTGTCACACAATCGTCATCACTTGTTATGACAATGCTGGTTGGTTGGTGAATGATTCTTTTTTCCTCTCGCGGGATTTCATCATATGAGCCAGTGTCGCCCTGTACATAGTGGCTAGCAAAGTCCTTGGTATATGGGGAAGCCTCGCGACTACTTGGACTGTCCTCAGACCCACTGATGTCTGAGTAATGACCGCGGAAGCTTTCTTCACTGTGCTGTGGCTGTATCTGGGAGAAAACAGGATGACTAACATTGGTTGTTTCTTTCTCAAACATCTTTTTACGATACTCATATCTCCGCTCCTCCTGGGTCTGAAGCAATAAACTGGGAGCACTGACATTGTGGGGCATCCTTAGTACGGTTTTATGTTCTACATTGGCTTCCCACTGTGAGGAATAAGTCTCAACATTATAACGTTCTATTACTGACTTTTGTTCACGAAATGTTTCATACTCTTTCCGTTGGAAATAACTCCAATGGGAGGTCTCTGCCTCAAAACTGCCTTCCCTAGCTGTGCGGAGGCCGGGGTCACTGTGCTGTTTGGGTAGCTCCCCGCTGATGGGGTTGATCCCTAGGTATTGCCCGGAGCGTGAGGAGTTGTCCTCCACATCCACCGCCTCCTGTTTGATGAGCGGCCGCCGAGGCTCATCCCCATTATTGGGGCCGGTACCACTACTAAGCATCATGGCAACTTTGTCCAGTGTGGCTACAGTAGAGGGAGGCACCGGATTTCCAACGGTCATCTCGTCATGGTCATTCAAGCTTCTCATGTTGACCACACTGCCAGTGACTTATCTGGGGAAGCCATGGATCTCCTGCAGGTAATAATATAAAATAACACACATTAAAAGTCTCATCACATGACTCAGCTACATATTTCACACAAACATCAATTAGCACATTGTCAGGGAACAACTAGTCTGTGTAAAACACCTTAAACACCTCTCTTGAAAATCAAAACAAGTAACAGTGCATGTGACACAGCAAAATTTCACTGCAATGCATTTACTTTCATGCGACATGTTTTTTCATTTTTCCAAAGTGACCAAGTCAAAGTGAGCAAACCGGTCAAACTTTGGTATCAATAGTTACATAGTCTCTGACCATGGTCAAACTTTGGTATCAATACATAGTCTCTGACCAGTGGTCAAACTTTGGTATTAATACATAGTCTCTGACCATTGGTCAAACTCTGGTATCAATACATAGTCTCTGGCCACTGGTCAAACTTTGGTATCAATACATAGTCTCTGACCACTGGTCAAACTTCGGTATCAGTACATAGTCTCTGGCCACTGGTCAAACTTTGGTATCAATACATAAGTCTCTGACCAATGGTCAAACTCTGATATCAATACATAGTTTCGCACCACTGGTCAATCTCTGGTATCAATACATAGTTTCTGACCACTGGTAAAACTTTGGTATCAATACATAGTCTCTGACCACTGGTCAAACATTGGTATCAATACATAGTCTCTGACCACTGGTCAAACGTTGGTATCAATACAAGTCTCTGCCACTTGTCAAACTCTTGCATCAACACATAATCTCTGTTATACAAAATTGAGTCCTCTTTCCCTAAGGATGCTCCAGACCTTTTGTTTTCAATCCCTCTTATTTTGTCCTGAAGAAGAAAGACTTTGAAAGATCTATTTCCCTTAATGGGCCCTTCCTCTGCCCCTAGGGGGCCATACCCTTAGTTTATACAAAATTGAGAACCCTTTGGACAAGGATGCTCCTGACCAAATATGGTAAAAAAAAAAAGAGCTGTCAAGGACTAGTAGTGTTTTAAAGAAAAAGTTGACAGACAATGGACGACAGACAATGTGCCACGGCAAAAACAATTTCATTAAGCACCACTCCAGGAGGTACCTACATACAAAAGGTGGCAGATGACAAGAGTATATGAAATAATATCTGGACAAAGTGTTGCACTATGCCCACTGGATCATAAATCTGTAAATATGATGTCATGAGACCTGGTTACAGTAGGCATTACACCATCATTCCAAAGGGTTCTAGCTGACATACACAATCTGGTTATAAAGTCTGACAGACTGACTGCTTGGATTGACTCACAGACAGTGTAAACCTATACTCTTATATGGTAGTATCAGTCAATGGGAGGTGACAGTGCCAAGTGTCACCCTCAAAACAATCCTCTTTTAATGTATTAACAAATATTTATGTAATCAAATTGAATGTTAAAGTAGCACATTAACAATGAAGTACACTAGTAACTTGAGATTTGCCGTGGACCAAACTGTACAGCTAATATGTAATAGGTATAATCACCAGCTCCCCAGGCTTGACGTAAATTCCACAGGATGATGACGACAAACACCTACACCTGAAACATATCAAAAGGATTGGTATGTTAGACAAACACCTACACCTGAAACACGTCAAAAGGATTGGTATGTTAGACAAACACCTACACCTGAAACACGTCAAAAGGATTGGTATGTTAAAGGGAATCAAATGTACAGTGAATAGGCTGCTGAAATCTAAGGTTGATGTAGTACTATGGCTGTTTTTCTCATTTTTCATGGTCAAAACAATTAAAACACAAGAAATTCAATTTGAATTTATACACAGAAACACATTCAATAAAATTAAAACCATCCACACATCATTCAACAATGGTAATTCCAGAAAACTTTATCACAGAAGTCATGGTTTCAATGAAAGCACTCGTGTGATTCAGTCTGCATAGATAATACACTAGTTTTGATATAAAATCACAAGAACTATTCATAAAAGAGCTTCAACCTATAGAACAAAAATAGCAGTGTTAATTTGATCAGTGCTAATATTTAAGTGTGAAGACTTTTGTAATAATGTGTTGGAACATGCTGGGCAATGTCCTGTTATTTCACGGCTTCATTACTCTTCACCCTTGACATTTTGCAATTTCAGAAAATTGTGGAATTTAACAGAGGTATTACCTGTCCTCACAAACCTGAGAATCTCAAGCTAATTATTGAGAGTCAACAACATACACTTAAAATAAATTCAAATTATATAATTTTAATTTGATGAAATCAAATTCTTAGTAACGATACACAGTTTCCATGTAAAAGTTCATGTAAAGCTGTATAATAAAGGTTTGTGTAAAGGTGTATAATAAAGGTTTGTGTATAGGTGTATAATAAAGGTTTGTGTAAAGGTGTATAAAGGTTCGTGTAAAGATGTATAATAAAGGTTCGTGTAAAGATGTATAATAAAGGTTTGGGTAAAGGTGTATAATAAAGGTTCGTGTAAAGATGTATAATAAAGGTTCGTGTAAAGGTGTATAATAAAGGTTCGTGTAAAGCTGTATAATAAAGGTTCATGTAAAGATGTATAATAAAGGTTTGTGTAAAGATGTATAATAAAGGTTCGTGTAAAGATGTATAATATAGGTTCGTGTAAAGATGTATAATAAAGGTTCGTGTAAAGCTCAGTATAATAAAGGTGGAATTTAATCCCCTACATAGAGAAGGCAACACAAAAAGTCATTTTTCCTGTAGGAGTCCGAGGTCTCCCAAGGACAGCAGAAGTTCTCAGTACAGTCATTCACATTACAGTACGCGTCTGACAACATTTCCACATTACGGTACGCGTTGACAACATTTCCACATTACGGTACGTGTCTGACAACATTTCCACATTACGGTACGCGTCTGACAACATTTCCACATTACGGTACGCGTCTGACAACATTTCCTCATTACGGTATGCGTCTGACAACATTTCCACATTACGGTACGTGTCTGACAACATTTCCACATTACGGTACGTGTCCGACAACATTTCCACATCACGGTACGTGTCCGACAACATTTCCACATTACGGTACGTTTCCGACAACATTTCCACATTACGGTACGTGTCCGACAACATTTCCACATTACGGTACATGTCCGACAACATTTCCACATTACGGTACATGTCCGACAACATTTCCACATTTTGGTACGTGTCTGACAACATTTCCACATTACTGTACGTGTCTGACAACATTTCCATGTCTGACAACATTTCCACATTACGGTACGCATCTGACAACATTTTCACATTACTGTACGTGTCTGACAACATTTCCACATTACGGTACGTGTCTGACAACATTTCCACATTACTGTACGTGTCTGACAACATTTCCACATTACGGTACGCGTCTGAACTTTTTCATTTGAACAAATCTATTTGTATCGTAATTGGAGACAAACAGTATCAAATCAGTGATCTCAGATGAAGTACAAGTAGACACATATCATTATTATATACAACTGTTAAACTTGGCCCAGCTACAGCTAGTATAAGGGTGTGGACCCCATTATGATGTTATCTGCTGGTGAATGTAGGCTCAATATAAATACACAAAGTTAGAATTATGTGTCTCACATGTAGCATCTGAGGCTTGGATTTACATGTCCTACCAAACAGGTTTTTCTGGTGGATGTTAAGTTGCTCTATAGGACTAATACCTTTGGAAAAGTGAGATTAATACAAATGTTTTTAAAATTATAAAGTTTAAATTAATCCCCAATTCCAAAAAGTCATAAAACTGTAAAATCGATAACCATTTTAAATTATTTTCAAAGTTTTCAAATATTTCATCAAAATTGCATTTTTTGTATCAGAATAGGTTTTCTTCTGTACATGTTCATGTTAATTTTTTATTTCCAAAAATTTACAATTCATTGGTACAGAACATTAATACAATTCATACCTACAAATACACAAGTACGGGGAGTGGGAGATCCAATGTCCGCGCAAAGAGTTCAGCGAAGTTCTGTGTTACCCAGCAGACAGATTCCATAAGGATACACAAGAGTTCAGCGAAGTTTTGTGTTACCCAGCAGACAGATTCCACAAGGATACACAAGAGTTCAGCGAAGTTTTGTGTTACCCAGCAGACAGATTCCATAAGGATACACAAGAGTTCAGCGAAGTTCTGTGTTACCCAGCAGACAGATTCCACAAGGATACACAAGAGTTCAGCGAAGTTCTGTGTTACCCAGCAGACAGATTCCACAAGGATACACAAGAGTTCAGCGA
>JAUMHH010229861.1:0-11743 GCA_032359455.1 Chlamys rubida
GTTATCAAGCATAATTGTTTTTACAAAGACTGGTTAATAACATTACATGTCTGAAGATAGTAAATAGTGTGATTGTTTTTTTAACGTGTCTAATAAGTCATTTTGGCTAGACACATTTTATATTCAAAGGTATATATGTATATATATTGGTACTAAAACGGGATCGTTTTGAACGCGCGTTGATGGATGATTCTGTATTAATTTAAGTATGATACAGGGTTTGCTTATTTTTTTACAAAATGTAAAAAATCTTGGCCAAAATCTACAGCCTCTTATGAGAAACCAACGGCATTTTATCCTTATCATGGATACATGCTATTAAGATATAATGTGTCACTCCCCGTTAAATTTTCAGAAACAATTGAAGAATGTACATTTTTACAACATATTGTTCAATAATTATACTTGTTATTGCTATTATTTTTGCAAGTATATTATAAAATACATGTACTTTTCAATTCTTTTATTGGACCAAATAAATAAATGAATAAACAAACAACTAAATAAAAACAAATAAACTGGAAGAACTTAAATAGATGGACAAACACACATTAGAACCATTCACCACACCACTGTGATGCGAATGTTTTTTTTGTGATGGATTGCAGTGTTGTTTATAGTTTGTCAAAACCTTCCAAAATACATAGATGTAATATGGCGCCATTCGTTACACATATATATACAATGACTAGCTATACGCTTACAGTACACAGATGAATCCACTAAATTTCAAACAGCCTGAAAAACAAAACAAAGCAAAACAAAAACACTGTTTGTTGTATCCCCTTATCCCCCTACCAAGTCCCTACCCTGGACCAGAGACGTATACATGTAATATATACTTGACGTCTCTGCCTGGACGCGCTCCTTTAGAAATTAACCCACTCGATCCAAACAAGAGCCGGCCTGATGTACAAACGCAGCCTTTTATTTACTACTCAATTTTATTATGAGTTCGAAACTGGTATAGGTACATGGAACTTGACAAAATGTAAAGTAATTTGAGATATTATAAGATAATTATTTAAGTTACCAACACGAGAAATGATTAAAACTGATATAACCGACCTGATAAAGTGAAAACCTATGATATGAGAATAACATGTATCGTATTTATATTTAAGATAGTATAAATACATAATCTGAACATGTATCGTATTTATATTTAAGATAGTATAAATACATAATCTGTCGCGACTATTTCTGACTTGAAAATTTGCCAGACTTTTCTACTAAAGGAGTCACAGAATATGACGTCATCGAAATTCCGGATTATATGTCCGGCTCGATTTTACTAATATCCCAACTAGGATATTTTATTGATTTCCAAACGGTGATTATACCTTTTAAATGTCAATGAAAATCTAAGGATTAATATTTGAGATCGATTTTGAAATGATTGGAATACATAAGTCTTAAATTCTATAATATAGTATGCACTCATATACCCACAATGCCTAGCGCAGACGGCCAGAAAGGAAAATGGCGAGGTACATGTGCGTTAGCAGAAGCCGGGAAATGCTATTTCCACGAGCACGGGAAACAGCGACAGAAAATGGTTGTTGCAAGTAATGCATTAGTGTAGGTTGTCATAAAAGGTAATAATATTATATTGTCAATGTATATATCTATTGAAAACCGGTAATATGCGTTTGTTTAGGAAGGACTCGACGTAGGAAGTACGTTGTTGTAGACGTTGTGCATACGATTCCATTACGTATATAACACGCCTCTCAGTGCTCCCTGTGTACAGTTGTTATTTAGGTGGTGTCACACTCATTCAGGTTTAGGTTTATTCGACACGATACGATTTTATGTCCCCAGATGTACATAATCAAGCTTGGAATGGCCTAACCTACCAATCATTCAAAATATTGTGAAAGCTTTGTATTATGTGTTACCAGTTGATCAAGACTACTTTGTAACATCAAGTTTAACACACATGGTTACCGTGGATATAGATGAACAGTAGACTGACATGATTGTTTTATCTTTGTAAACCTTTTTATTGACTTGGTCTTTTCTCAAAGGACGAAATATGGAAGAGGACCAAGAGATGTGCTGTGTGTGTGCTAGGAATGGCAAGACCAGCAAACTGAAGACATATCAAATCAACTTTGAGGAGGCCATTCGGTTCTGTGAGGATGACGAGGTGAGTATATATAATACCTTTACCAGGTCCAGTACACTCTGCCGATTGAGCTATATAGCTATAATTTATAAAGACCTATAATAGCTATATTCACCTATAGGCCTATATACATTATAGCTGTATTGAGCTATATTTTCTCAGATTTCAATTTTCAATAAATTGAAGCAAAGTCGCAGAAAAACAATAAAGTTTATGGTAATGTTGAATACAAAAAGCATACAGTTAGATGTTTATTTTTCATAAATGTTAAATTTCCGATTTTTTACATCATTATTTTTTAAAAAGAATACTTATATTTAATGTCTTTTAATATCAACCTAATGATACAATCTTCTTTCCTTAAAAAAGAACATCACATGAAAATAGCTCAAAAGACCTATTTCAGATAGGTCAATAGAGCTATTATAGGTCTTTACAGAGCTCTATATAGCTCAATGGGCAGAGTGTACTGGACCTGTTTACATTAGTACTAATAATTATACCCGGCCTCATTTGTTCAGGCGATATGACAAATGAAATCACCAGATAGTAAAATACTATGTATTTTCACATCCTATAAACAATAAAACTAAAATTGTCTCATTTTTGAAAGAAAAATAGTAAGCGATTCATCTATGTTTGTGTAATTTCAAAAACATTTTATAAAGTTAAGGTAACATAAAATTAATCATATTGCATCTTATAATTTCAGTGTACATATCCAGCAGGCATGGATAATTCTTCATGGGTCCTCAACAGAAAATTCTCAGAACTGCAAGTCGGCAAGCCATCAGTGACAAAAAAGAAAAGTTTACCACAACGGCCACACTATGCTTCAGTGAAATCCACCAATTACAGTTATGGACTTCAAAAGAACATATCGAAAAGCCCAGTATGTATGAACCCTGCTCGTGTAAAATCTAGCTTTATAGGCATGAATCAACACCATTTGAAGAATGGACAGAATGCCTGTGTGCAATCACCTAGGACTTCATCAACAAAGACAGTAAAGACACATTTAGTCCCTAACAATAAGTCAGGGTCTCAAATTCAATCTTCAGCATTTCAACAACCTACAGAAAGTGTTACACAAAATAAAGAGACTCCAAAACTTAAAAGAGGAAACAAATCTGAAAGTAATCCAAATACAACTAAATCTGATGCAGCCAGACCGTCAATGATAGGTAAAAGTGAGAAGTATTGCCCCAGTGCGATGGATCAGTTGAGAGCAGTTTATCCTCAATGGCAGAACAAAGACGCTCTTTGCTGGATGGATGTCATTCTGTGTCTGTTAGTCCATTGTAAGCAGGTAAACAAGTTAAAATGTGGTGACCCAGATTCAGATCCTTCCATAGTGTGTACTTTACTGAAGGCCTATGATCAAGCCCTATCATTGCTGAACGAGAGATCCATCTCCAATGCTGCTGCTAGTCCATGTGATGTTGATATGTTTGTGACAAAGTCGGATAATACCAAGGTAGAGGCCCAGATCAACTCGCCATCTACTTTGCTGTTTGAGGAGAAGGCTGGGACAGGGTGTAATGATGAGGACGAGAGCCATGTAGTTTCAAAGTCAGTCAATAGGACTTTGCAGGAGGATGAAGTCAAAACCGGTGCAGGACTTAAGTTATTGAAATCAGACTTGGTACAGTTAATGTTGTCTCATGGTGACTCAGAATATTCCAAAGCGTTTGATCTCCTCACTAATATCCGGGAGAAAATTTGGCACTTGCTTCATCCACATCTACGCTGTAAGAAAGGCAAGAATGACAGCCCTGTGTTTGCTATCCCATTGCTGACAAAGAACAGCAAGGATCTGGAGCAGCTATTAGCCATCAAGTACAATTTTCATTTTAGTTGTACGAAATGTGGATTCCAAGATGATTCACTTTATGAGAAAGTGCTGCCGACATTCCCCAACACAACACCCGATTTTTCAATGATGGAGCCAAAATTCTTGCGACCCTGCTTCCAGTGCAATGCTGAAGGACAGCTAATGACCATGATGTTTGAAAGGTATTGTATATATATATTCTATCTAGGAAGTAAATTGTCAGATCTCTTAAAAAGTCTGTTGAACTTTTATTCACAATTCTCTCCCACCCTTTAAGTGTTAAACTTAATGCAATTTATTTTACTAAATGAAAAATCAATAAAAGAAAATTAATATTAAACTCATGTTTATCATGAAAACAAAATGTAACAATTTTTGTTTTTATAAATGCATATACATGTATGTTACTCCCAAAATAATTCTAAGAACAAATTCTGTTTAAATTGAACATCATATTTTTTTTTATTTTTTTTTTAAAGAACATGAGTTTTGAATAGGTTCAATGCATATTGTCTTGAAAAGAAACATTTGTAGTCCATGAACTCGAAAATCCTGTATTAGTGTTAACTAATTAAAATTTCTGTGTTTCAGAATGCCACCTGTCGTCATGCTTCATTTTCAAGAAGGTCTACACAGCAACAATTTCTCTGGTTACGATTTCCGACGTCATGATCAGCTTTACCAAGTCACGGGAGTGATTCAGTATAGAAATGATCCTGATCATTTTATAGCCTGGATCCGCAATCCTAAAGGTAAATTGTCATGTTACGATGTAAAAAGTGAGTTTGATATCATATCCCTTGTTTGATAACCAATGATTGGTTTATTCTTTAAAATAGATTTATTCTTGATTTTTTGGCAAAATTCCCCCCAGTCCATAATTAGCAGAATTTAAAAAGGAATTGTATGATTTGGATACCAAAAATGAAAATTACATTACAAAACATATTTTTCTAAAACTGTGTCTCATGTTATAGGTTTCAGAATTGTAAGTAGTATATTTTGATGTTACTGTTTTGCCCAGATGATTGTAAATAGAACGAGAATTCTATAAAAAAAAAAGGGGGTGGGGGAGGTAAGCAGAATGTTTAAATGAAGTTTTTTCCATATCGGGAAAGAAGTTGTTAACATTAATTCTAGTAAATCTAAAATTGAAAGACTGTTTCCTTACTCATTTGATTTTATCCATTGTAGAAGAACTTTGGATGGAATGCAATGACCTGAAGTCCCCGGTCTGTCAGTTTGATCAAAGAAGTCCAAGTTTTCCAGCCAGCCAAGTCCATATCATGATGTGGGAGGCGGTCAGTATTGAAAATGGTAGCAGGGTCACTGTCAAAAATGGTACCAGACTTGTGTGTACTGAGGATTCTCTCAGGAGTGGTCATGTGGATGTGTCCATGGAAAACAGTCCAATGAATGAAAGTGATTTGAGGTCATTTGTTTCTGAAAAAGGTGACTATATGCAATCTGTTACAGGCAATGGTAATGTTATCATTTCTACACCAAGCCAATCAGTTTCTCTTCCTACACCGAAAACTCTGAAGCTGACTCCTATGGGGGAGCAGCAGTTCCAAACAGGTGCATCAAAACTGAATAAAAGGTCACAGATCAACTACCAAACACCAGCAAAGAACATAGGTAAGGTTGTGAATGTTTCAGTAGAGCACAAGTTAAATGTAGCTAATATTCAGAACCTTGCTGAAATTAGAAAATTGCAGCGAGGAAATGTCAGCAAAAGAGTATTACCTGGTGCTAAGAACAATTTGGTCCATACTCCAAATAGTGTTCCCTCAAACCCGGAGTCAACTAGATCAACAACACCCCCTGACAAGATACTTGAGAAAACCAAGAACCATGTCGCCTTCCTTCGAAATATGAGAAATCCGCGAATGTCGCGTGTACCTAATGAACCCATGTGTCAACCAAAGGCCCCAAGGCCAGAAGGTCCACAAGGTCAAGGGTCCCTGAGCTTTTTATCTCGAATTCTAAGCACCACTAAAAACAAGACATCAGTATCTCCTGTCGTGAAGGGAAAGGTTTTTGAAGGATACAGATCCAAGATGTCTGATGCAACAACTTCTTTCACTTCAAACAACAGAACAAGAAGTACATCTTCGGAAATAGATACAGAGTCCTTGACCAGTAGACCAAACAGCCCTGCACTTAGTTGTCACAGTGATTCCGTCGTCATTCAGAAAAGGAAAGCTGAACTAGTGTCTGAAAATATCACGCTTCCAGTTCTGAAACGGCGGAGGTCGCAAGACACTAACTTCACCTCAGTTCCTCTGCCATTCCACAACAAATCCCTTAGCCTTGACGCTGCTACGACACTTGTAAACAAACGACTGGTCTCTTCCAAAACAGTTGTGAATGACAGCGGTTTAGAAGTAACAACTGATAACAGTCAGTGCAGCAACAGTGAACTGTTTGCTTCAGCCAGTAGGAATGACTGTACCTTTCAGGAATCAGATATTCTGCAAAATCTCTACAGTGCCTTGAATATTGCCATGCCAGCCCAGACAGATGACAGTAAATCTCCCGTCAAAGCGGCAGGAGCCACCCAGATGGATGTTGAAAATATTCCTGATATTTCGGAGCTCGACAAATTTATCAACAGTGATGACTGTGATTCAAACATGGAGGACAACTTTGACGAGTTTCTTTCTGAACTCTAAAAATGTAAGACTTGAGGTTCCAAGTCTATATTGAATTATGAAGAAGTGGATGACTTGACAAGGTATCTTAACCCTTTCACCACTGTAGACCATAATGGACTTTGAGTCTACTAAAGTTACCTAGGGGTGAAAGGGATAATGTATCTAAGTATGATTGAATAGGTTCCTGGAAATTTTGTCCAAAACTAAAGACTTAAGAAGTTAATATATGTAAATTATTCAACAGGGGACTGGATCAGGTGTATTCAATTCTACTAGCCTGATGCCCATTGTTAGTAGCATATAAACTTTATGTCCAGTTTTTAAACATTTTCAGTTTTAACTCTAAAATTATAGGTCAGACTGGTATTATTTATATAATGTCAAAATCTGCCTGTGGTTATAATCAGTACACTCATGAAAAAGAATAACTAGAGTAATGAAGATCTATGTTTTATTGAAAATATTTTGCAATTTACTTTCAATTTATCTGCTCTGCAACAACATCTTGGTGGCTATACTTGATGAAATGAAAAAAAAATAACATGGCTAATATCCAGGAACCTTGAATGCAATCTTGCTATGTATCTCGTGATTTGAAACGTTGTAAACCCCCTTTTGCATGAAAAATAATGCTCGGCATAGGAAGTGAATTTCTCATGGTTCACTTGCATTGTGGTGTACTGAATTTGCGGGAATATTATGCAATATATTTTTCATAAAAAGCAGACACCAGTGATTCCTTATTCGTTGGTTTATAATTAATTGATCAGTGATCAGTGACACATACAGTTGTGAAACAAATTAATTTCTTTGTTTAACTTTGGTTGCTTCAGTTAAAAAAAATCAACAGAATTGTTATTACCTTTGCTTCAATTACTTTTGATTACTCATATTTTGTGATTATAAACAGTCTAGTGTTCATCCAAGTAACCCAAATTGATAATATGATGTGGAGAATTATCAAAAGGAAACAGAAAATGAAAATGTCTGTTCCAGTTATATTTTTCACGAGCCTCATAAATAAAAAGAGAGGTAAGACTAGTTGTTAACTTTATGCAAGTTCTACATATTTTGGGCCGAGTTAAATTTTAAAGTACATTTTTGTTGTTGAGAGGCTTTGATTTTTTAATCTCTTTTAAAACTCATTCACCCCTGAAATTTCATGATGAACTATTCCAGCCTCTGAATTGGAAGAGTTCAAATGTGCCTTCAGGGGTGAATGAGTAAACTGTTTTTATTTCTGAAAAAATAAGAATATCTCTGTTATTGGGAAAATAGCTCTACATAATTTGAATAGTAGAATGTTGCTTGAAAATCAGCTGGAACCCTTCTTCAATATGAGCTAGCGTAGAGACAAATTTGATAATCAACCACCACCAACTTTGGCGCCCTGATTTACATATTTTTTAAAAATCGTTAGCTTGTGTTATTTTCTACTGTAGCATCTTTTCGGCAGAAATTTGTATAGAATTTTACATAGACAAGCTTGTCATGTTAATCAACATGTGAGATGCTTTTGAATACTGGAAAGAGGCTAGTGGTTTGTTAGCCATATAGAAATCATATATCACTTATCATGTGTTGATTGATTGTTGATTTTATGAATATGAATCACTTGAATTTACCCAAAACCATGAAGAGATATTTGTACTTGACATCAAGAAGAATCATTGGCGATAGGCAGAATGAATGTGAAAATGCTTTTGAAATATTATTTATATTGAGCATATTCTGATCAGTTCATGATGTTTTTTTGTCATACTTTGTTATTTTTATACTGTTATTGTTGAACTTTTTATAGACTGTTGATTTTGAAATACAAGTTGAAAAATGTGTAATAGTCAGTTTCATTTAATAATTGTATCAGAACTGGAAAGGGCAATTTTAACACAGATGTGTGGAATGAAAGGTGAAGTATAGAACTTTGGAGGAAAAGGGAGGTAATGCAGTGTTATGTTTGGAAGTTAAAATGGAGGCTTGTAACTAAACCAGGTGAGCCAGTAATACTAAAAAGTTTCTAATGTTTATGTGGATATTGTTCTAAACTATTACTAATTAACAAGGTGAGTGATGTAGTGCTACTATTAGCACCAAGAAAATATTTTGTAAAATTGCAAAAAAATCTGTTTGGGAAAAGAGCGGTATTTCAGCCATAATATTCCAACTGAAGATTAACTATCATTCATCATGGGTCATATGTTCAGTAACGGTAGTATGATAAGACATTCATCTTTTGAGAATCAGTGCCTGGCAGAGCTTGGTGTTCATAAATATTTTCTCTCTGGTTGAAATTTCTGTCTACATTATTATACAGGAGTGATATCTCTCAATCATACCCATTATTATCCTTCTTCAGCACAATCTCCCTGTCCCATTCCAAAAAATGATTACTACAAGACTTTTTTCATATTTTTGTGTTGAAGGCTGGGAATTTCCACATGGTGGGTTATGAACAGGAGTAAAACGTTATGAACAGGAGTAAAACCCAACTTGAAGGTTGTCTTGCTCCCAAGTCACAGCCACAAGAGTGGAATGGAGCCTAATTTCACAAACAAATATGAAAAATAGATTTTATTGCATATCTGGCTTATATAACATGAGAACACTATCCATTTCCATGCCAGTTCCACGCTTGAAATGCTATTTGATTGTTTAATAATGTCATGATGCAATTGTCGCGAGCTTATAATTACCACAATGCCACATTAAGTGTCATTTTCATTCCTTACAAGCCCACACATATTCTTTTTATACTTAGTGTGTGTGTATATTATAACTGCACATAATTGGATGAGAGAAAGCATTTTCTTGATGTTATGCTATTGAATATGGATGACATTTTTTTTTGTAAGTTGTTTTGGAGTAAGTCTCTGTTATATGTAATAGTGGGGAATATGGAAATTCTAACATAGGGTGTAGAAGTTGGACCAGATCAGAGACTTTGTTGGGGTTCTGAAAAAAGATCACCATAGCTAGGATGGGTATGTAAGAATCTGTCTATTTAGTTCAATGGTCAAAATATTGCAGAGTTCGCAAAGAAGACAACATTGTGTAGATCAGTTGTCACACCTGTATTGTAACGAAACTTGTCATGGTGCACCACTCTTTGTACGATTGTTATGACAGATGTAATCTATTGTTGACATGTATAATTTTACATGTGAGGTTATTGTGACTTTGAGACCATTTTATTTCATGGTCTAGTAATTGTCTTTTCAAATTTATTGTAGCTACATGTAAATATGTTCTTTTTGGTCAAGAGTCATTTTTCATAATATTGTCAAAAGTCCATTGAAATAATTTGTCATTAATAATTACACTGTATTTGTTAATGTTAATTAGTATGTAATATGTATATATAAAATGATACTAGCTAAGCTTGTTGAAAGCAACTTAGCAATTGAATGTCCATGTTTATCATTACCAATATAAAATCATGTAACTGTAAGTCAAAAGTCAAGATCGTGTCAAAAATGATTGGTTTCCGTTATGCTAGAAAAAAAGGACATTTGAAAACTTCTTCTGATTTTTTTTCTTTGAAAATGAATCGCTCTTGGAGAAAATGTGGAATTTTGATGAAGCTTCTTGCAAAACTTATGCCGTCATAATGCCAACTGCAGCAAGGTTGTGGATATTTTGTGGTCAATCTTTGTAAGGTCATGGTCATATTTGAAAGGAAAAGGTCACGTGTCCATTGCTCGTATTTCACTTGGGTCAACAGTGCGAGTTCTTCCATACACATGTAACAAAACAAGTTTCATGGAGTTTAATGAGGAGGTGAAGTCGATTCGTCCATTTGTGGATTAACAGACAACCAATCAAGCACCTCAATGCACTTCTTCCTGTAGTCAGTGCTATGTTAAGAAAAACCTGTCGGCTTTGGTCTGTGAGCGGTTTTATGTCATTGATTTGACTGCTATAATGAAAAGGACTTCACAGTTCTCCTAAAAGATCTAGTTTGTCCGTCGATTAGTGTTTGCTTCTGTTTTTAAGCGATCTGTTTTTATGAAAAGGACCTGTCGGTTTCGTCTCTCATTCGTCCTTGTCAATCAGTTGTCTTCTATGATGAACCTTAAGAGTATACTGAAAAGTACATGTTAAATCCATTCATCTACCAATGGCTTTACGTCCTGAATGTCGTCGGGTATTAGGAAACTACGAACAGAACTCTCATGTCCAAGTCGTCTGCATTTGATGAAAGTCCCTGTCAATTCGTCCATCACTTAAGCTGGTACTTTTCATTAAAGGTTTATGATATAGTCGTCTATTTTGTGGAAAAGACTCTGTGTGATGGATTGCTGTGACGTTGTCATAGGAACGCCTGTCCGTTTCGTCGGTTTAGGTTTTGTGTCATGAAGTCGTCTGAAATGGCGAAAAAGACCTTGACGGATCAACTGCTTTGTGTTACGTCGTTTTGGTCTCCATTGTTTCAAAGAACCAGTCTGATCGTCCAACAGTGCATTTTTATTATGTTGTCGTCTGCCATGTTGAGCTTTGTTCGTCATTGGGTTAAGATAATGTAATAGGTTTGTTGTGAAGAGAACCATGGCTTTACGTCCAACAGTCATTTCTGTTTTGGAGAGAAATATGCAGTGTTTTTAACTGAAAAGCCCCAGTCACTTCTTCTTCAAATCCCTTTACGTCAAACAGTCGTCTTATGTGGCGCAGAGAAATATGAAGTTGTTTAACTGAAAAGTCCTAGTCTGTTCGTCTTCAAATCGCTTTACGTCCAACAGTCGTCTGCTGTGGCGCAGAGAAACGTGTTGTTGTTTAACTGAGAAGGCCAAGTCTGTTCGTCTTCAAATCGCCTTGTCCCACTGTCGTCTGATGTGGCGCTGAGAAACATGCAGTTGTTTAACTGAAAAGGCCAAGTCTCTTGTTCTTCAATCGCTTTGTCCAATAGTCGTCTGCTGTGGCGCTGAGAAACATGCAGTTGTTTAACTGAGAAGGTCAAGTCTGTTCGTCTTCAAATCACTTAACGTCCAACAGTCGTCTGCTGTGGCGTTGAGAAACATGTGGTTGTTCAACTGAGAAGGCCAAGTCACTTCTTCAAATCCCTTTACGTCAAACAGTCGTCTTATGTGGCGCAGAGAAATATGAAGTTGTTTAACTGAAAAGTCC